>VDFB02041005.1:0-10941 GCA_007258455.2 Sequoia sempervirens
AAGATTGTGATGCTGAATTCTTTCCATAGATTAGATATATCTGTTTGAACATCTTTATCATTGAAATCAATTGTTATACCACCTAGGGTTCCAAAAGATTAAAGTGATAAGGCTGTTTTGTGTTAATTTACTGTTGTGATCGATCGTTATACCACCTAGGGTTTCGAGAAGTTGCAGCGATAAATCTGTTTTGTGAATCTTTATCAATATAATTGAAGGTTATACCACCTAGGGTTTCGTGAGATTATAAAGATAAAGGCTGTTTTGTGAAGGCTTTGCTGATTCGATCAAGTGTTATACCACCTAGGGTTTCATAAGATCGTCTTGGTAAATTCTTAAATCTGTTGTGCCCAATAAGTTGGTTTAGATTGAGATGATAGTTGTGCCCACCTTGCCTTCAAGTAGAGAGTCTAAACCGGCTTATCGTCAGATAGTCAAACCTTGCTCCGTTTCCTCTTGCTCTGTTTTCCTGAGGAGATTGGATAGATATAAGTTGTAGTTTAGTTGATTTGCGAAACCCGGAGAAAACTCAGCATAGCGTAAGGATTCTTTCCACGAAAGTCTTGTGCCTCTAGCAGCTGGAAACAAAAGGCGAGGGAAGTAGTTTTTAGCTTATTTTTCCTTTGCAAAGTATATTTGTCAAAGAAGCACATCGAGGAGCTTCCCCTTCATAATTGAAGAGCACTCATTAAGTAGTGTGCATAGGCTGTTCATAACTTGTACTCGAGGAGGTGTTAGTTGTTAAGCCAACAATGAAGCTATGGTAGAAACCATAAAGTAGTTGGCATAAGTATGGATACCACCAAACTTGATCTCGTATGGAGCGCTTTGCACCATTGTTGGAGTGTGTGGCATAGGTAGAAGATGGATGGATGACCCTAGAGTTATTGCAAGCATTTGGAAGGTGCTCTAGTGCTAAAAATGGAAATTGCATACTTTGCAATTCCTTTTACTATGTTTTGCATCCATTTTAGTGTTCCCCTTTGTTGTCTATTTTCACTCCTTTTTAGCCCCTTGTTTAGCCTAGTTTACCCTCATCCCATGTGTTTTTCCTCTTTCCATATGTTCCTTAGCCCTCAAGTAAGCCTTGTTCATATTTCCTAGGTAATAGTTATCCCTTCCCACTAAAATTTAATGCTCTTGTTACCCCTTTCATGTGTAGACTGTAGTAGACCCTTCCCATTATTTCCTTTATATCTTGAAGCATATAGTTCCAATCCACTTCAAATCATCACCATTCATCCTATTTTCTTCTCCTTTTCCTTCCTATAATGTTTGAGCTTCCTTAGGTGAAGGGGCAAGTCTGCCTGTCATGTTTCTCCTTTGCTTATTTGACTTCCAAAATTTAATGCGAGGTTCTTTAATGCCGACTTACTATGTTTATGGTGGTACCTTGAAAACTTAATGGAAACTCTCAAAAATCTATAAAAATGAGTCTATTTGTCATTTTACATACACTCTCTCATCCATACACATCAAGTACTTGCATTCTCTTGCTATTATTTTGTAATTTAGGAGCTTTGGAGCCTTGGAGCATTGTCATCTTGTTAGAGCATAGCTTTGGAGCATTGGAGTTTGATTTTGCAACCATTTTGGAGCTTTATTGTAGCCTTTGTGAGGTCTCATCCTTTTATAACTCCATTCCGTCATGCTACTCATTTCTTCCTTCCATTCTCCATAGGGATTTAGCCAAATTTTGCTTATCTTATTTCATTCTTCTCTTTGTTATACCCTTTACATCCCCAAGCCATTTACCATCACCTTTGTTGTCATTTGATCTCCCTTTTTCTTCTCGCAATGTCATTTTCACCTCCTAGTTTCCATTTTCCTTCTTGTATCCGACAAGGGTTTCAATTTCTATGCTTTCATTCCCATGTTTATCATAGTATAGATCTGATTATCATGTTGACATATTCATGTTTTATGTGGATCCATGTTTGAATACCCACTAGGGGGTTGACCAAGGCAGTTTCATCATTAACTTCTCTATTTTGTAGGGTTTCAACAGAAAAGTGTGTTTGCAGGTCATTTATGGAAGAATTCAAGCATTTCTGATAGATGTGCTAGTTATGAAAAGTGCTTAGAATCTAGTGCCAAACATCTCTAGAAATTGCCAGTCTATTTGGAGCAAAGGATATTTGTGCTCCACACAAGTGTCCAGGACAAAATTCAAGTGCTTGGAACATTTGTCTTGGCCCCAAACAGCTCGTGCATGTCCAAAATTTCACAGAAAGCTTCATCTACTAATATAGTCATCTATAGCTTGCTCAATCAATTTTTTCAGCCTCCTCTAGGTGAAAGTGCTTCATTCCTCTGTTTTCCTCTCATGCAATCATAGGATAATTTTTTTCCCTTGATTTCTCTGTTTTTGTTTATCACAAGAGCCCCCCCTTTTTTTATCAATATAGCCTGTACACTAGTATAGCTACTTGCTTTGAAAATTTTAATTGATTTTGAGCATATACAAAACAAAATTCACTAACCTGGCACATTTGTTCAAATAATATTCATGCGCCTAGCATGTCTGTCCTGATCTCTGTTTGCCTCAAAATTGGGTTTGGGTCCTCCTGACAGCATCAACAATCCATTCTAGTGGTTACACAGTTAGATTCCAAGTGTAAAATTACATTAACTTTCATCTTATCCCATTTCTATTTTAGTGTACCTATTTATGTGTCTTGCCTCTTGTTGTTTGTCAGTCCTACCTAATGTGTGATCTGATTAGCTTAGATTTAGGGCACTTTTGTGCACTTTTAAGGGTTCTTAGTTTGATCTAAATCAATTGTATGCTTAAGAAAGAAGATAAATTTCATTTCTTTCACTGGTGTACTGTAGACCATTGAAGTATGACAAGTATTGCAAGCCATGAGAATGGTCTTGGCGTTACTGTGAGAACCACTATTGGTAGTCACCTGGATCAGTTGCTCCTTGTAAAGCAATATTCTCAATCATGTTAAAGTCTAGGAACTAGGTGCCGAACCTTGACTTCTAGCTGTTACTTAGTGAACCACTTGGCTTGTTGTGGAAGCTCCTCATTTGACAATTTTGTACATGGGCATAGAATAGTTTGGTGTAAACATGGTTTCTAGAATTTGATGTATAGAAAGCTAAGTATGCATAGTTGTCTGGCACAATCTTCTTTGGAGTTGGCATAGCATGTGCTGAAAGGATGACTATTACAATTGAACTCCTTAGAAGGATGACTATCATGTGAAAAGCGGCATTGGAGAGTGATGCATATACTTTTGGTGTTGTAGGAGTTGAGCCATCCTAATTTGTAAGGTTGCAGATGGGGCATAGTTTGCAAATTCAGTCACTTAATAGTGCTGTAGAAATGAGGTTCTTCATGCTAACACCATCAATCAGAATGTCCAAGGGCTGACCTTGCACTGCTCTTGCAACCACATTTGTGAATGGAATAGTTCCTCTACTTCAACATTTAGCTCTAAGGGGGTTGCTCGTGTAGTGTTGACTTTGTTTCTTGCTTTCTCTTTTGCTTTATCTCCTCAATGGTTGCCACCTAGGAATAGGCTTCTCCCATCATCTTGACTCTTGACTTTAACCAGCTTGTATTATGAACGGAATGGATGGTCATAGCTTGCTGTGGTACTTGAGGACCTGATGTTGCTCTGACTTGAATGGGCCTAGTCTTGCATAGAGATCATGGAAGGCATTGGTGTAGGCTTGGACTGATTGGTCATGACTCACATCCTTGCCACATTTTTGACCACTGCATGTAACAACCATTATAAAAATCTTCAGGATAGTATTCATCCTTGAAGGCTTCTTTGAAATTTTCTCAGGATGGCTGACATTTTCCTCCTATCTGGTCTTCCTTTCAAAGCAAATGGGCTTACCACCACTTCTTGAAGGTTGAAGAGACTTTTAGGAATACGATCTTGATCTCCTCTTCATTAGAAAAGTCATTCATGGAGACATAGCATTCTAATTGATCTAACAGGCTATTTATTACCAGAGTTACTTGAAACTTAAAGGGGACTTGACCATTAACCTGATGATGAAGTTGATGGAACTGCCCATTCAAGGACTTTTACAAACTAGTTGAATAGAAATTTCTGCTGGTCCATGAGTGCTTCTATGATTTTGTTCTTGATCATTGTGTGCATCTTTTCTTGCATTGATTTGTTTAGTTTGTTGAAATGACTCGGTAGATAGTTTGATGGATCTTGAGGTTTGATGCCAAGGCTTAGATACTCTGATTGCGTTTGATAGGTCATGCAAGAACAAGATGAACCGCTTTGATGCCATTGATTTTGGCCTTTGGGCCTAGGTAGAAACCCAACAGACAACTCTTTGGATGAAGTTATGTGTGCGTGCAGAAGCTTTGTGAGATAGAGTAGTGAAAAGACAGATATAAAACTGAAACAGTATATTTGTTTTATTTATCTTTTCATTTTGTACGTGACATACTCTTAAGAAAGATGCATGACTGCTATCTTCTAATCCGATTGTTGCAATCTACTTATCCATGTTACAAACATAGTTGGAAGACTTGCCGAGTTTTCAGCGAGTCTTGAAAAACTCGCGAGTTGTTTTGCTCGACGAGTCTTTATGACTCTAACTCGCTGAGTCTTCCTGCCGAGTCTTTTCCAAAAACTCACGAGTTTTTGCTGAGTTTTTGGCAAAAACTCGTGAGTCTTTACAAAAGACCAAAAACTCGCGAGTCTTTACAAAAGACTTGCCAAATACATAAAAATGCAAAAAACACAAAAAAAAGTTGCTGAGTTTTTGTGGACTCTCCAATTTTTGGCTGGGTGAGTTTTTTCTGAACCGAGTTTTCCAACTATGGTTACAAATATGTATACGTATATTAAATGTTGTGAAGATTGAGAGTCATTATGGAAGTTGAACCATTTCCTTGTGTGACTCATCATCTCTTAATGGTTAGGTAGTGTCATTGTAAATTGTATGATGTGCTAGTGGATGACTTGGCACAATGCGAGCCTCAAGGGTGCCACTTGGATTGCTGCAGCGATTGCATTGTTTGATTTTTGACGTGTAATGCTTAGAACTAAGTTACCGATTCGTTTTTGGATTCAGGTATGGGTACGAGAATCTGGTACGGGATTCGGCAAAAATTTTTTTTGGGGTTGGGTACGGCAATACAAAAAACATATAAAAATCAGAAATATATACATATTTGCAGCAGTAATTAAGTTCAGAATACACCACCATATTAATAATAATAGTCTAATAACATAGCAAAAATACATCACCACTTTCATAGTCACTAAGTCATTACTCGAATGTCATGATATACAATTATAAATTAAAGTTCAAACATAAAATGTCAAACGTTTACAATCAGCCATTATTGATTATTGATCAATCTGAATCATATGGGTCATCAAACAAACTAGCATCATTAGATGCTACATTTTGTGTAGAACCACAAATAGCATTAGTGGCACTCGCACAAGCACTGCCACTAGCAGTAGCACTGACACTACCACTCTCATGATCAGTAACTGCTTCAGGCTCATACTCATCATCAATATCAAGTGCAGCTAAGTGACTTGTGGAACCATCCAAGTCAAGCTGCTCTGGCTCAATATCCCACCTCCTCGTGTCTCCTTCTTTGTAGGAACTTTGCTTGTGTGTAAGGAGGTGTGTAAGGAGGCGCAAGTTTGAATGCACATACACCAAGTCCTCTACCTTTTTTGAATGCAGCCTATTGCGTTTTATTGAGTCGATGAAGGAGTATGTGCTCCAATTCCTCTCAGAAGAAGATGAACTAGCAACCTATTAAAACCAAATTAAATAGTTAAGAGTTACAAAATTTAACTAAACAAATTATAAATTAAAATTAAAATTACAAATATAAAACTTATTTGGGATAAAACTTTTATTGCAATAGGTTGGAGGTGCATGTATTCTTGCCCATGGAAGTACCACCAACTATGAGCATCCACCCTGCACTTGTCTCGAAGAGCATCCATATTTTGATCAACACTACCAGAGCAAGCAAAAGCCATGAACTCAGCCCTGACTCGATCACGTTGGTCACGATCACTGAAGATTCTACGAATTGCTGCCTTGTACCCATGAGCCACTTCACCATCCCTATATGGAGCAACTCTTGATGATGTAGCAAGTACCTCAAGACTATAATACTTGGGACTCAATGCAAAAGCGAGAAGATGCAATGGAGTGGTCATTTTGTTCCATCTATCAACCATGATTTCCTGTAGCTCTTTGAAGAATTTTTCTTCAGGATCTTCCTCTTTTGCATTGATGATGACTTTCATCTTCTCAATCATTGAGTCGATACCATCATATACTTCTCCCAAACAAGGTCTATCCATGTCTATATAACGGATCATGCTCATTATAGGCTCAGTGAAACTAACCAGGTACTCAACACGATCCCACCAACACTCATCTAGGATCCTTTGCCTGACCCTATTTGCCCTTTCACTGCTAGATTGCCTCCATGGCCCAGTGGGGTGATTACCATGACACCCGAGTGCCTCACGAACAACATAAGTCGTCTCAACACAATTGTGTTGGGCAAAAGCAGTCTACGGCACATGGAAATCAAAATAAAAATTAAAATGTAATTTAAATTTACAAAATCAAAATTTAAAATTAAAAGAAAACTAAAAATTTAAAAATATTGAGAATTAACTTACCTTCAACAATTCCAATTTTGAGAATTGTCTAAATATTCCTTGTGTCATATGGTGGTTGGTGATAAACATTTGGATGTCTTTGCCCTCAGCATACACCTGTTTGATCCACTCAATTTTAGATCCAATTTTTTGTAGCATTAGATTGAGGGAGCAGACAGCACAAGGTGCCCAAAAAATGTTTGGATACTTCTCAACCAATAACCCAACAGCCCTACAATTTTTGGCATTGTCGGTTATAACTTGCACAACATTTTGATGGCCCACTTCTTCAATAGCTTGGCAAAGGATGTTAGCAATAAATGGACCATCTTTCATCTGTCCTTCACAATCCACTACTCTCAAAAACATTGCCCCTTTAGGGGACACAACAATAACATTGATCAATGGGCGATTTTTTGCATCCTTCCATCCATCAGAAACGATGCTCACCCCTGTTTCGATCCATGAATCCCTTATGGGCTTCAAAGAAGTGCAACACACCTTCTCAAAACCTGGCCCCTTATACTCCTTTGGAGCCTCATTAATAGATTTCACCATTTTTTGCCAATATGGTGAACGAACAATGTTGAATGCCAATCCATTGGCATAGACACATCTTGCTATGTCTTGATCAGCAATCTCTCTTGCCTCATTCTGAAATGAAGCTTCCAATGGTCCCTTGGATCTTTTATTTGATGAGGGCACGGTTTGCTCTTGAGGGATGTTCATAAATGGATGGTTTTCTATAGGTGGAAGATAAGTAGGTGGTGTAGGGGGTTTCATGGATCGAGATCCTTTCCTCAAAGGATGGCTTCTTTTAAGACTACTAAATTTTTTCTCTGCTTTTTCTTGCTCAGCAATATATTTCAACACTACGTCATCTGTAAGGCCTCTTCCATCACCTTCTGGAGGTCCTGGACAAGCTTTGATGCCATTATCAGGGATCTTACACAAGTGGGCTTTCACTCCACTGTATGAGCTTGTATATTGAACTTTGCAATGACTACAAATCCAAATAAATACTCCACCACCTGGACATTGGTGAACCATTTCTACATATTTCCAAAGGGGAGAGGTTGCATTTATTTTGAAACGAGATTGGGTTGTGGTGTTAGAAGCTGATGCTATTGTAATACCTAAGGCACAACATATTGAAATAATTTTGGTATTGAAATTTGAAACTAAAAAACTTAAAAGAATGAGAACAATCAACAAAACAATAAAAACAAAACCAAATAGTTCATTTGTTAAAAAAAATGTAAGAAAAAAATAAAAAAATCTTCAAAGAAACCTACCTCTTTTGAACAAATCTTGCTCTACGATCTTCTTGGCAATGAACAGAGACTTGCAAGTGCTTAGGAATAGCACAACAATGAACTTTGAACAACCAACGATCAGCCTTCAAGTCTATTCAAGCTTGTGCAAGCAAGAGAGAAAGTTTAGCAATGGAGGCAAAAAAACTTGTTTTTCATTCACAAATTGTTAAATGAGATTGTTTTTACCTATTTAGTGTGTTTGGAGGCTGAAATTAGGGTTGCAATAAATATTAAATTATTGAGAAGTCAACATTTGGTCAAGAAAATGATTAAAAAATGCTTAAAAACCACTTTATTATGCGGACTGGGCGTTTTGATGTCAAAATACGTTTCAGATTCGCCTTGGATTCGTCACGCCGTATCCTGGTCGAATCCACAGTCAACCAAAGAATCCAGCTCGAATCTGCAGTCATTTTTTTGAATCCTGGTTGAATTTTGAGCGTACCGTATCCGAATCATGAATCCATATCGTATTGTATTGTATCTGGGCTCTTATAGGGATGAATCAGTAACTTAGTATATTAGTGTTACCCCAAGTTTCCGATTTCGGCAGGGGTACGGCTATATAACATATAGGGAAAATTTAAATATTCATATGAAAACATGGATAAAGCATGCACATATACATTGTAGAACCTTAACATATAACATTTGTGTTCAACATTCTTTGTCAATACTCAATATGCATTGAAAATTCAGAATTAACATACATGAATCATGATACAACCTCCAAGTTATAATTTATAAACTTATATCAAATTACATAAGGTTATTTCTAGCTCACAAAGTGGGCGAACATTTGTGATTACAGTGAAGATTGTTTCACCTAGGTCATTGATTACTTGGCATAGAACAATAATGAATAGCTGAGGCATTTGAAGGCAGAATTATTGTAGTTTGGTGGGAGTGTGGACTACTAGAAGTAAATTCAATGCTGGTGTATTGTCTGATATGGATTTGAGTAGTTAAATGTTGGGACAATTGCTGCACTCAAGGAGTTTTGGGCATCAAATTACCTTAATATTCAGCCTATTTCCAATTTTGAAGAACTGTTTAAAAAGGTCAAAATCCTAAGTCTTTGTCTCTAAAACCTGTTAGTGAACAGCAAGCAACTAAATTAAAGTTTACACACTTCTGGAATAAATTTTTGTTATTTTCATATATCTGTAATAGAGCAGCAAATATTTATCTTGTGAGTGTTCCAAATTATGTGAAAGATATATGAAAATAATTTAAACCAACATCTCAAAAGCCAAAAAACTGAAAACTATTATATACTATTTTTTAATTTTAAAACATGCTTTGACGCGTCCTTGGGACGGTCGGGGGTCGGCTCAGGCGTCCCCGAGACTGCTGACTGTCCCCCTTTCCCCGTTGACTGTTTCCCTATTTCAGGGACGTTTCCCAGCTTTTGAAAAAAAAAGGGGGACGCTAGGGGATTGTCCCCCAGCTGTCCCCCTGTACCTGGGACGTCTCGGGGACAGGGACGGCCATTTTGAGGGGGGAACGCGTCCTTGGGTTTCCCTGATATATATATATCCTTAATAACTTTACAAACCTATTTGAAACATTTGCAATATACATTTAACATGTTAGTTTTGGGCATTGAAAAAATGAGGAATTCTAATTATCAACATCTAATTATATCTTTAAAAACCCTAATTAAAAGGGTAAATATAACTTTTAAAAGAATCTAATTTAATAACTAATCAAGGTCTAAACATAGTCATATATATATATATATAAACATGGAAGCTTGAATTAAACATTTACTAAAATTATGTCTAAAGTCAAATTATACGCATATGAAATCTAACACAACTGTATCTGAATCTAAATCACATGCCTATAAAACTTCACACACACAATATGATGTTTTAACAGTGTATAACAAGTGTTTGGGAGCAAAGTACAACTATATAAACTCTGAAATATCTAAGTAATCAGAGCTTGATGAAGGGATTATGTGGGCTTTATCGTAGTACTCAGTGCTGCTTTTGGAGGTGCAGAGTATTCATTTGAGGGGGCACAGGCAATCTCTCTGCTCCCTCCACAATATGATGTTTTAACAGTGGATAACAAGTGTTTGGGAGCAAAGTAAAACTATATAAACTCTGAAATATCAAAGTAATCAGAGCTTGATGAAGGGACCATGTGGGCTTTATCGTCGTACTCAGTGCTGCTGTGGGAGCTACAGAGTATTCATTTGAGTGGGCACAGGCAATCTCTCTGCTCCCTCCACAATATGATGTTTAAACAGCGGATAACAAGTGTTTGGGAGCAAAGTAAAACTATATAAACTCCAAAATATCAAAGTATTCAGAGCTTGATGAAGGGACCATGTGGGCTTTATTCTAGTACTCGGTGCTGCTGTGGGAGGGGCAGAGTATTCATCCGAGGGGGCACAGGCAACCACTCTCAGAAATTGCTCCCTCCACCTTATAATATATATTCTCAATTAAACCAAACACTAAATGCAACCATTAGTCTAGTAAATAGAGTGCTGCAGCATGTTCCAGGCATTGACCTGTCTGCAAAGGCCCTCTATGCTGGGCGAACTCAGCTAATTCTTAATCAGTATTATTGAGTCAATACATATTGCAAGATAAGAGTTCTATGTTTCAGTATAATGTTACATTTATATCCGTTTGATCTCTAATAGGTAATCTACTCCTGTAAGGCTCATGGTAAAGAAAATATGACCATGCTAATAATGGGCAACCTCAGGTTCAATACTCAACTTCAGATTTCATATCATGTTGGAAAAATCATCACATATTCTCTCTTTGAAAGAAGCTAACTTCCTCTGCATTAGCACAAGCATGTAACTACCTTTTGCAGAGTTACTCAGAGTTTTGTGTTAAATGGATTTGTAAACATATAATGAATCCTTACTGCTAACAATCTCTTATACTCACATAAATTCATGCTGATTACTTACTAGGCAGAATAGCTTGGTTTCTTAGTAGCCACGGACAGTGATCTCCTCCTTT
>VDFB02041006.1:0-79665 GCA_007258455.2 Sequoia sempervirens
GTAGAATCTAAAATTCATTTTAAATCTAAATGAAAAATTAAATTAAAAATTAAAATCTAAATCTATATCAAAATTAATTCTAATATTAAAATGAAAAAGTAAATCGAAATCTAAACTAAATCTAATTTAAATTAAATTAAATTAAAAAAAGTTAAATTTAAGCTAAATTAGAAAAATTAAAAATCGTAAATCGAAATTTACACCTAAATCTAAAGTAAATAAATAAATAAATAACTAAATTTAAACTAAGTTAAAAAAAAAAAAAACTAGATTTACATTTAAAATCTATATCTAAATTAGTTAATAGAAGATGAGAAATTCCAATAGCGAGATAAGTTCTTGACTATAGAGAATAAAATGTTGAAGACCGACAATTCCAATCAGAAGAGAAGGATCATTAAGGTTGAGGTGAAAATCAGATAGCTCCCAGACCAACAAAATATACAACAAATACCTCATCCCCTTTCTAGAATCAAGGTTGCGAATATCCAAGAGCATGAGTATTTGATTACAATGGCGACTATGTAGGCTGTAGGGAGTCAGGAAATTTGCACATGCATAGATTATCGACAACATGCAATCAAATATATGTTTTAGAGGTCTATTGTTGCAGGGAGAAGTTGTTCCTCCTATGATTTCAATTGGGAGCCAGTTGGTTGATAGTCATTTTTGGGGGTGATGATGTCAAGGCCAAAGGGTTACACACAGGATTGGTGGCAATTAGGAAGATGCTAGCGGAGATGGTGGTGACAAGGTTCCAAAAAGCGTAGCAACTGGGAGGTACTCAGAGAAAAAAAAAATGCCACAGTCGATGGGTGGAGGGAAAAAGAAACACGAGCAATGGAAACAAAGGACGAGAGGTAACCCTGGTGGAAGCATAGTGGATGGGGTCCTGAGTGGTGGGGACTAGGATAAAGTGGTAGAAAAGAGTCTAAGTTAGGGTGTCAATTATGGACTGGAGTGAATAATATCAAAAAATTTTGAAACCCTTCCTAAAATGCCAAATACCGAGTCTTCAAAGAGCGGGGCTGCCTACGCTAAAATGAGATATTTTGAACAAGTTAAACGCATCAAGGTGAAAGAATCTCTAACCAAAACATCTCAATAAACAAGATGATCATGCGTGTTAAGCACAAAGACAAAGAGTCAGGTTCACCAAATGTGGATAGGGAAAAATCGGATATAAAACTAAAATAGAAATATATCAAATCCTAACTAGCACAATAGAGTACGAGACAACATGAAAATCACAATAAGAAGTACAAATGCTAACTGATCTCCATGCTAAACTCGATTTATCTCCATTTCTCTTCTCCACCTACATGAGAATGTGAGATTTTGAAGGATTGATAATGGAGGAATGTTGGGTGCTCATTTTTGCAGCATAACGACTTGTTGATAAAAATGAAAAATGGAGAATGACAGAGATGGATTGAAGAATTATTTGGACATAGTGATGATGATAGACAAATCAACCCCCGAATGGATTGTGAGAAGCCATATTTATAGAGCCGTGATGTGGACAAAGATAATATTTGACAAGATTCGATAAGGATTTTATTTTTGACAAAAGAGGAAATACAACAAGATGAGATAAGATGTCAAAAAGATAGAAAGATTTTGATTTTCTCTTTTAAAGGAAATAAATCCTGAAAAATATGAGAGAGATAATGAAATGAATTATCTAATCAAATAAATTAATTAGATACACATGAGTTCATATTTTGGAAAGAAAGCGAGAATATCCTTTTTAGATTTTATTAATTAAATAAATATTTGATTTATTTAATTAATGTTAAATTTATGATTTCATTACTTAAATAATATAAATTATTTAATTAACATTAGAGGAATGGATGTATTATGCATAGGAAGGGACTAAATGAAATTAGTCAAATAAATAAGATTTATTTAACTAATTAGATGATGACATGGGTACCTAGGGAAAAATATGCTACACTTAGATGCCTAAATGATGTAATGTCAGGATAGGTGTATCATAAGAGGACATTTTTGGGTGTCTACAACCGAAACATATGGCACAATTTGAAGTTGATTTTATGTTTGATCATTCTTCCCTTTGTTTTTATTGTCTTCATCTAAATCATATCCACAATATCTAGATGATTTAGCAGAATCCTCATCAACTCTAACATTTGCACTCTAAACCATTTTCCTCAGTCTTCTGTTATATCACCAGTAGGCCTTGCTTCTAATAGAGTAACTTAGAAATATTCCTTCATCACTTATTGCATCAAAATTTCCTATATCATCATCTCTCTTGATGTAGCATTTGATTCCAAAGATCTTGAAATATTTAACAGTAGGCTTATAACCAAACCATAATTCAAAAGGAGTCTTACCAGAATTACCATTTGTATTTACCCAGTTCAAAGTATACAAAATAGTTCTTACTACTTTACTGTAGTAGATGTGAGGCACATTTCCTTCAATCATCATTTTTCTAGCAACATCTAGAATTTTTCTATTCTTTCTCTCAACAACACCATTCTATTGAGGGGTTCAGGGAGCATATAATTGTCTTCGGATTCCATGCTCTTCACAAAAAGAATTAAACTCCCTAGAGGTGAACTCACCACCTCTTTCTAACCTTAGGAATTTTATTTTTAGACCTTTCTCATTTACTGCCATAGCTTTGAAGCTTTTGAACTTTTCTAATGATTCACATTTTTCTCTTAAGAAAGAAACCCATATCATTTTAGAGTAATCATCAATAAGCAACATAAAGTACCTTTCACCATGGAGACTTTTGAATCTAGAAGGACCACATAGATCAGTATGTACCAGTTCTAGCAATCCATTTGAATGGTGTTTTTTTCTCTGGAAAGAAACTCTAGTCTGTTTTCCCATCCGACACTCTTTGCAAATTGTGCTAGTAGGCTTCACTAGCTTAGGTAGATCTCTTACTGCTTGAGTAGAACTTATTTTCAAAATGTTATCAAAATTCACATGACACAACCTTCTATGACATAACCAACTTTCATCTACTTGAGCATTTAAACAACTTTCACTAGCAACATTCAGGTGAAAAATATTACCTTTTGTCTGTTTACCTGAGGCAATTACATTTCCAGAGCTTCCATATATCCTGCATCTTCCATCTTTGAATTAAAGATCATAACCTTTTTCCACCATCTTTCCAACACTCAACAGGTTGTGCTTCAAGCCTTCAACATAAAGAACAACATTAGTGTTATGCTTACCACCAAGACAAATAGATCCTCTGCCACAAATCACACAAGCATTGTTATCTCCAAATCTTACAACCCCACTGTCATACTTCTCTAGACTTACAAATTTGCTTTTGTCACCAGTCATATGATGTGAGCATCCATTATCAATGACCCACTCATCCTTTTCTTCAATTCAGGCTGCAAGATTTTTCTCAACTTTAGTAGATTCAATAGCCATAGGACTATTTTCCTTGATAACAATGAAAACCCAATCATCTCAATTTGCATTATCTTTATCAGATTCATCATCAGTCATACCTTCTTCAACAAAGTAACATTTCTTTTGGAATCTAGATTTGTAAGGCTTAGATCTAGGAACTCTTTTAGGACACCTTGATACAAAATGACCTATTTTACTACAAGAAAAACATTTGATAGGCAGTTTTCCTTTATACTTACCTTGTCCTCTACTTTCTTTCTTCACAACTAGTGCTTCCAACTCTTCTACCTCTCTTTCTTTATCTTCAAGATATTTCATTTCTTCCTCATACTTGAATGTCTTTCTAGAACTCTCTCCCAAATCATATCTTTGCTTGTTTCTTCCAGATACAGTAGCCTTGAATGTAGTTTCAATCTTAGGAACAAAATCAAGAAATTCACTCAACTCAAAGGAAACAAGTTTACCAATCAGTGTGTCCCTTGTTACATTCGTCAATGATATGGTTTCTTCAATAACATGAGTCTTTGCTTTGTAGGAGGGAGCTAATGATCTAAGCACTTTAGCCACAATTTCTTCCTCATCTAGGGTACCACCATCACATCTAATACCCATCACTAGTTCATTTACTCTTTGCATAAAAGAAGAAATATTTTCATCTTCACACATCTTCAAATTTTCATACTTTCCTTTCAAACTTTGTAGCTTAGCCATCTTCACATGTATGTATCCTTCATACAAAGTTTCTAGCTTCATCCACATCTAATGAGTTGTCTTTAGACCTAATACATTTTTCATTTTTGAATCTATTAAAGCACTCAACAAATATTCCATAGCCCTAACATTATTCTCAACCTCTTTAATCTCATCAACAGTGGAAGGACCATTCTCAAGAATAACATATTTGTTCTTTGTAATTTTCCAAAAGGGTTCACCAATACAGTTCAAATGACACTCCATTCGAGTTTTCCACAATGAGTAATTTTTTCCATCAAATCTAGGGCTGTCCTTCTTATATGATGCCATCTCAGATCACCTCAAGCTTTTAAACATCTTCATAGGAACCTGCTTTGATACCAATTATTGGAAAAACAAGGACAAACAATTGAGATGGGGGGTGAATTAGTTATCACAGAATACTCAAATCTTTTCAAACTTTTTTTAACTTAGTCTCAGATTTGATGAATAAACAATAAACCATAAACATTCAACACATCAAAAACACAGAGAACACCAAGATTTTAACGTGGAAACCCTATTAGGGGAAAAACCATGGTGGAGGTTGGTCCACAATATTATACCCTATTAAAAGTATAATGAGAAATAATTGGAATGCACACATATTCAGGCACACTGCCTAGAGCTCACTACTCAAATACAAAAGAGGATTCTCTTTCCAAAGAAAATTTTGGATTAAAACCATCGAAATTGTGAACTAAGAAAATAGCTTATACACAAGCTTGATTACAGTTCTAGTTAAGCACAAAAAAACCTTTTTCACTCTTCGCTCAAACTTCTTTACACTTTCCTCTGTCTTCTTCACACTTTACTATGCAATCGAATGATATTCGCACATACACACATGTGAGCACACCGAGAACACTTTACACCAATGAAATAATCGCTCTTATATATCCAAAACATGAGATTACATTAACAACTTAGTCAACCATAAATATAAAACATATTTTCAATGTCGGCCCAAATTTACAAATAAATTTTCAATGCAAATCCACCAAGGTCAGCCACAACATAGTGGAGACCCAAATTAACAACTCCAACCCAAAAATAATTCAATTAATTTCACCTTGAAGATCCACCACACGTTACACCCATCATGTTGACCAAGAACATGAGAAGCTGAACATACAAAGAAAAATCTTTGACCACGAGCACACTGATCAATGTGGATGTACCAAAAAGATAGAGCACGATCTAGAAACATCCAAGAACACCAAGAAACAATAGAGAAACATCCACAATAACTAGAATTACTAGAATTATACCAACTTTAATCAAGAACACTGACAGAGACCACAAAAACACTGTTAGAACATAAATCTTCATAATTTTGAACAAATATTCATGTGGACCTCTGAAACTTCTAGAGAATGGACTAGATACACTAAAAAATAAACCTTTAGTCCACAACAATCGATCTTCAATGTATAGAACAAGACACCTTCATGACCTTCATAGTTCCACTGGGAACTTGCAATACTTTCTTTTATAATTTTCTCAATATCCTCGACATATACAACCTTCAATACATCAAATGCTAATAGTGTTAACATCAATGACAACAACATCCAACAATAGGCACCCAAAATTCATTCCAAACATGGTTAAAATCTCTACCTAGGAATAAGATAAGTTAGGGGATGAATTTAAAGCATATAACAACAAATTTGAGCTCAAATGGTCCCCCACAAGATGCTTGGAAGCTCAAAATTGTGATCAATAACCCACTCTACAACAATGCATGCCTAAATCTTCAAAAAATAGCTCAGAGGAACCTCCATGGACAAGGAAACACTTGAATCTTCAATGCAATAGAGAATGCAAATCAAAATCTCCCCTAAACAATGCTCTTCAACTCACTTCCATGCTTCCCTATAAGAAAATGCTATCGTGAGCATGAGCTTCCATGGGAAAGCGGGGAAAGCATGCTTTATTAAAGTTAAGAGTTTATAAATTTTTTCAAACAATTAAGCTTTCCTTAAAATTGTTGTGCATTGTCATTTTATAACATTTAAAATACTCAAGTATTTTAAAAATTATCTTTTGAAACATTAGAGAGTATGCAAATTTTTAATTTCGCCTATCATCCAAATGGGAAAAATTCATTGTGGGAAAATCGAGACACCTAGAGTCACAATTTTTTGCATAGGTGCATTATCAATTATTTAGAGCAAACCCATTTCCTTAAAACTTGTATCACTGAAATGTTTCTAGGATCTCGTTTCTAAACTAGCCTACTAGATGCCTTTGTCGCAATTGAAATGCATTAAAATAATGCATCAAATGATATTTGCTTTTGAAAAAAAGGAGTTTGAGATTTTTTGGACCAAAATGAGAAATGGGCTGCCTTTAGAATTGCAAAATTTGAAACTTTTTGGAGCACCAATTTTGACCTGGTCGCAGTCAAAAAATAATTAAATAGCCCATCAAAAGTCATCCAGGGGGGTTGAAACTTGGCAAGCATGTAGACATTTGAACCAAAAGTTTAGTGTAGTAAAATGATTGGAAAAATTCATCCTGAGGTGCAAGATATTAACATCAAAAGTGGCATAGTTAGACTCTTCTACAACTACACCTATCAAAAACCAATTAGGGCTCACCCAGTCACCATCTCGAAAAAATAACAAATCTTCTCCTAGGAATCTGCCACTGGAAACACTGAATAGTCTAGTTCCATTGAGTATGTGTGAAAGAGGGTTTTTCTTCAATACACATTATTCACAAGCTATTAAGGGTCAAATTTTACCTTCTTGAAGCATTTTGGAAATGTAGATGCAAAAATAGAACAAAGTGCATTTACTTTTGATCTTGAAAAAATATCAAATTTGACCCTGAGACTTTGAAACTAGACCAAGGAACATATGGATATGAGGGGAATGTAGAGCACCAATCCATTTTCCATTACAATCATCCAACTGTGAAATATCAATCTAAACAGGAGGCCACTTCGTAGGCTTGAGAGTATGCAAACAACAAAACAGTCCTAGAACCCTCCAACTTGTCACTTCAAAACCCTATTAAAACTCATCACATGAAGCTAGAATCAAACATACATGTTCATATATGTCAAATGAATACAGTCACAAAGATTATTTTCATGAAAGCAAATCGGCTCCAAATTATGACCCTCCAAATTAGGTCACTAGGGTAGATTTTTTAGATGCATTTCTGAGTGTGCAAATCAAATTTTTGTATCATGGGCACTTAAAATTTTGCAAAATTTTACAGTCCCAACACACACATCCTAACTTTCTATTACTTATTTTTTTCATTTGCATTCATCATTTGGCTTGGATTACTAAATATTGTGAGTTGAATGTTAAGTTGTCTTTTCCAAGCTTTTCCTTGGTGGTGAACCCTTCAAATCCTAAGAAACCCCTAGGTCTCCCATGTTGAGAATTGACTCACCTTTTTGTTGATAGTCATTCCAAATTTGGGATCCTATATTTCCTTGAATGAACCATTCCCCTATAGAAGAAAAATGAAGGATTAGGGATTCCTTTCTTGTATTGTGAGTCCCTTCTCCTCCAAATCACATTTTTCCTACGGTTCATTGGTGAACCCCTCTTTAGTTTCTAATTAGAACCTAGAACATCCCTATTGTAGATCTCTTTCCCCTTTACATCCTTGGATTGAGATCTCTAGGGTTTCCTTGAGTGAAACTTGAGTGTGAAATAGGAACCGTATCTCCTTAAAGGTTGGGTCCCCATATTTTCCATTGTTTCATTTTGGTGAGCTTGACTTTAGAAAATATTTATTCTGATTCGGAGTGCATTATCATCGTAGATGTAGCTTTCATTAACAGTGCATTACATTTTACATTAGTTAATTGGAATTTTTAGGGTTTCTACTTCTTGCATTGGTGAAAGTGCATATAGGGTGCATTTTTGCATCTTGCATCTTGCATCATTGAATTTCATTTGAAATTTTCATTTACATTTAGTCTACAAATCATCCAAAACAAAAAAAACATAAAATTACTTAAAATTTTGTGATATTTGTGAAGAAAACCCTCACTAGGACTCATACACCCCTCTTGGTGATTTATTCCTAGTGTATATTTTAAACTGCATTTTCTAGAATCAAAACTCTACTTTTGTGTTCCTATTTGTTGTTGATAATTTTCTATTTTAGTTTACAAAGTTTTTGTTTCATTTCATTTAGCTTAATTTTATTTTTAATTGCACTTGCATCCATCTTGCATTTAATATCACTAGCATGAGCTTTTCTACTTGGTATCCTATTGCAAATACTATAGTGATATGAAGTTTAAGAATCATGTCATCCCATGATAGTACAATCATCATGCATCTTGGGTTATATAGCTCTTTCACTACTAGTGTTGACACTAGTCCACTAGGTATGGACCATACCCTTAACAAATCCTTTCCTTCAAGTAGTGTGACACACATTGAAACAATGGTTGCTAGTATTCCACAACAAAACATAATCCAAATCCATAAAGACCTAGCAAACCTACAAAATAAAATAAGTACTAAAAAAATTTCAACTATCACTATCCCTACCATAGATAGCATTCATCGCATGCTTGAAAGTGAAGACAGAGTTGATCTTGTGAGCAACATAGTTCAAATCA
The DNA here is from genome assembly GCA_007258455.2 of Sequoia sempervirens. Taxonomy (NCBI): domain Eukaryota; kingdom Viridiplantae; phylum Streptophyta; class Pinopsida; order Cupressales; family Cupressaceae; genus Sequoia; species Sequoia sempervirens. The sequence goes on from VDFB02041006.1 coordinate 8,750, forward strand.
TTGGAAAACATCTAACCTCAACCATTAGTTGTGCCTTACCACCAAATAATGTGACAATATAAGGAGGAATTCAAATTCCTCCTCCCATAACAATTTCCTCTATTCCTACCTATACCAACCCTCAAGGTGCAACAACAATGCAACCAATTAGTAATGTTCTTCTTTCCTTGTGTATTTCCACTAGCATCCCTTGTAACTTTGTTGCATTGCATGCCATGTCTCCTACCACCTTACCACCTATAAGCATTCCATTCACTTGTACTTTAAACACATACACACCTCCACCATATTCACCTCCATCTCATAATACAAATAGTGATCCTCTCATAAACCAAAATTTGTAAATAGTTTCATCCCTTCAAAAGAAAGTTTCCACCATAAATCAAAATCAAAATGGCCCACCTACATATTATGTCAAAATCTGCCCCTTGTCCTTGGAGATATTGAGAAAATTGATGCCACAAGGTGTAGAGGTTCCTAGATTTGAGAAATATGAGGGGAAGGGAGAACCTTATAACTATATTTCCACTTATACCGCCTTATGCAGCGACTTTATTCTTGACAATAAACTCTTGGCTAAAATTTTCCCTAGATCCTTGAAGGATATTGCATTAGAATGGTTTTCTTTGTTACCAAAAAACTCAATTTGTCAAATCAATGAACTTGTTGAGGAATTTATCAACCATTTTCAAGTGCATACGACTCCTAAAATGAACTTGGAAGAATTGATGAGGTGTAAACAAAAATAAGAGAATATTACTGACTTTATTTCACACTATTAATTGCTTTATTCCCAAATCGATGTAAAGGTTCCCATTCGTCACCTTCAAAATATGTTCATAGAGAATTTAAAAAGATACAAGATAAGCTCACCTTGATGAAATTTCCTTCATGCACTTATGTACCGCCCTCTTTGATAATAAAAAAAGAGTTAGTAGTCATGATGCAAAGTCCACTTCTAGCTGAAATGAGAAGTCCAAGTCTACAAATAAAAATAATTACCAACCTTTTAGGAAATAGAATAAAGGATTCCTTCAACTAAATCCCCCTCAAAAAAGAACTCAACATGTCAATACCCAAGTAGCTTCTCTAAAAGAGATGATACCCTTTAACTATGGGGACCCGAAGAGGCAATTCACTCTGCTACCCAATACTCTTCATAACACAATGCCACAACTCTTAGAATAGAAAATGATTAACTTGCCTCTCATTAAAACTCCCAATCCTAATAAACCTTTACCTTCGAGCTTTAGATAAAATGCTTATGGCCATTATCACCATCAAAATGGACACGATACAAAACATTGTAAGCATCTTAAACATCTTGTACAAGACCTCATTGATTCCAATCGTCTTTCAATTTTTGGTGTTAGTGATTAAAGAAATAAGTTTGTTGCCCCTTCTAACCAAAATTTGAAAATCTTCACCAACCCCATGCTAGAACATAATATTCCATTTGTCAAAACTATTGAAGCTACAAAGAATGATGTGATGCATGTTGATACAGACGATCAAAACATGGATACCATTCAACAAAGTCCTATGGATACTATTAAAAAAGGTCCTATGGATACTATTGAAAAAGGCTTGATTGAATTGATCAAAAATAAACCTCATAAGGGATGAACTAAAAATCCTTTAGAAATTGCTTTCTCATCTAAGGATATTATTTGAAATTCACCTGATGGTCCTCTCTGCATATCCAACCAAATCTATGATAATCCCACTAATGGGATATTAATTGATCATGTCTGTGGAGAGGATGTGATCATTGAGGAATTATTACTTATGCATGAGCTCTATCAAGAAATATATAATAAATCAAAAGCATGGATACAGATACATAATGGTTTCACTTGCCCTATGATGGGATGAATCACCCTTCCTTTACAAATAGAACCAAAAATTGTAGATGTATCATTTTCCATCATCTCGATGTCAGACCAATTCCATGTGAAACTTGGTTACCCATGGCTATGCTCCATGGAATCCATCCCATTGGTTATGCATAAATGCCTAAAGTTTCACTTTGATAATTAAATATTTATTTTGCATCATAGTAGCTTTAACCCTTTTTCTTCTTGTGGAAACTTTTCATTAGATTTCTTTTGGCCCGAACCTATGGAACCTATCAAACCTCGAGAATACTTCTTTTTCAAATCCTATCAAAAGTTTAAGGTGAAATAAATAGCAAAAATATCCCTTCAAAACATAACTCAACCCACAACTAAGCCCACCATACCTGATGAAACCATGATCAAACCTAAAGACATTTGAAACAACCAAGACCTAGCTAAGATAGATCCTTTGTCTATCTCCTACAAGTGACCAAGAGATAATGAAAACAACCTTGTCATACCTCCTATGATAAAACAAGTTTACAAGGTTAAAGAGAAAGTGGTTGAACAACCTTCCATGGTTCCTTTTGTTCCTCCCCATAGGGAAGAAAAGAAACCTATGGTTGATTAACCCTCTCCTACACAAACACAACTCAAAAGTTTTAATAAATGAAACAAAGGTGCTAGAGAGTGTAGGCATAGATGCCATGCCCTTTCTTGAAGGTTAAATGAATAAACAAACAAACAAAGAAAATCAAGATCAAAACTTGACTAAAGCAATACATGTTGAGTCTCCCTCTCCACAACAAAATATCCTATAGTACAACCGCAACAAGAGCTAAACCCTTCTTTGGACATTATCATTTGACCTCCTGTTGTGATTAATTTAGATTATGATGAGGAGATTACTAAAATTGATGAAGAGGTGCATAATGAATTAAACACATTATTTTTGTCTTCTATGAGTTTAACTGATAATTCTCCTATGAAGAGTTTTGAACTTAGTAATGACCCTAGTTTAGTGCTTGCTATTGTCCCTTTGGCTAGTTTTCCACCTTTAGTATATGATGAACATGATTGGGATGTTGGCGATAAGTGAATAGGTTGAATCACATGTGCCTTACTAGTCTTTTACATTATTTATTTTTTATTTTTCTTGTGTGATTGCGTGTGTGTAATGTGATCCCCTATATCATTCTATTTGGTATATATCTGTCTCTTTGTGACATTCCTCTATTTGTACCCATATTCTTCTTTATATTGTAAATCTTTTATTTATTTCCTTTATCTTTTCTTTGTCTTGTGTTTTCCTTTTTGGGATGATGCAAGGTGTCAAAACATTCATTTCTCTTCCATGCTAACCAAAAAGCTTTTCCTTTATGTTTTCTTTTTCTTGTTTTTTACTTTTGGGGATGATGCAAGGCATCGATACATTCATGTCTCTTCCATGTTAACCCAAAATATTTTCCTTTATCTTTTCTTTATTTTTTGTTCTCCTTTTGGGGATGATGGAAGGCATCAAGACATTCATGTCTCTTCCATGTTGACCCAAAATGTTTTTCTTTATTTTCACTTTCTTTGTGTAATTCTTCTAGTTCTCTAAGTATTTAAGGAATGATGGCAATTTGAAGCTCTCCTAAAAACATTGTAGCAAGAACATACTACCCCTGAATCCATATATCCCTCATGTATTTGGCATTTTATTTTGGGGAAAACCCCTTCCTTTTTCATGATGCAACCTTATTTGGAAACATATGACTTGGCATAGGGCTTTCCAAGATAGCTCTCATTTCTTCTTTATTGTTATCATTTATCAATTGCTACTTTAAAGTAATTGCTGACAACATGGTGTTTAGCAATTTTTTTAAAGTGGGGGCATACATTGGCATTATTCTTTTGCATTTCATGTTTCATGGTGTATTCTTCTTACTTCATATGATGCATCTTTCACTTAGTGGTGACATCAGGTGTGATGTCACTCAAGAGTGTGATCTCTCTTAGCATATTATATTCCTCTTAGTGGCTTGATGTGACACACTGCATCCTTTAAGTTGTGAATCTTCTATTCTTTGATTGGTCCTTTCTTTGAGACATTGGGCACAATGTTCCCTAAGTTAAGATCTTACATGAATTAAGAAAGACTCCTTTGGAAGTTCCTTATACTATGTTGCATTTGCAATTTTTGTTATATGGCCACCTTGCATATAACACTTTCCATGCATGTGGATCCTGTAGACATCAAAAATATACATATTGATATCACACTTTGAACTACTAACATCGTTTCTTCCTAAATCATCCCTCGGTCTAACTATTTAATCAAATTCCCTTATCTGATTAAATTCATCAATATTCATCTCTTAATTAAATAAATTATTTTGTCTGATTAAGTCACTTTCCCTTGTTAATTAAATCAATTCATCTGATCTAATTATCCCTATTTAATTAAATAATCAATTTATTTGATTAAATCTCTAAAGTCTATCCGTTAAATTAAATAAATTAAAACCTTATTTGATTTAATCTAACACCATCCCTTTTAATTAAATAAACCAAAATCTTTATTTAATTAGCCTCTTATCATATTCCTCTCTCTTTTATTTAAATTAATCCAAAAATCTAAATCAAATTGTCAAATCAGCTAAATATCCTCTTAAATTAATCAAATCCTGATTAATTTAATCCTAATCATTCAAATCCTCTAGATTTTGCAACTTGCACATGAAAATAAATTTAATTGATTTATAAATCATCTATTTTCATTCAAAAAGGCATCTAAGTGGGAATATTCCTCAAATTTGAAATCTCCCCCCAAAAGGACTTGTCCATCCAACAAAGCATTTAAAGCTCTTACATTGTCTCTTACATGTCTCCCACTTGGTATTTAACTCATTTTTCATCCCCCCTAAACATGTCATCTCATCAAATTCAAATTTCAAACTTGCACAATCCTCAAAACTTGTTCAACCTTCATCCTCTCACATGTTGACAAGTGGCATTATATCATTGGTTGAATCTTTGTCCCACATTGATCAAATTTGGACATCTCTTCAACTTATCAATCTATAAATAAGGAGCTTATATCCTTATTTCATCATCCACATCTCAAGCAAAGTTACCATGCTAAAATACTTAGCAATTCTCATCCATCTCATTGAATCATAGCTAGGTTTTTTGCAGATTTTAGCTTGGAGCATTCATCAATCTTCATCAAAGTGGATCACAATCTTCATCAAATCATCAAAGCTAGCATTGGAGTTGGGAAAGGGCCAATTTTCACATCAAATTGGCACCAACTCCCTCAAGAGATCAAGAATTTACATTGCTTTCATAGGATTTAATCTCTTTTGTTGATTTCTCATTGTATTGCTTTCATTTTCCTATTTAGAGCATTGATAAATGGATTTCTTGAGGAATCATGTTTCTAACTTGCATTTCAATCTTCTAATGTGTTTGTTTGTTGTGTTTTGCAGGTATTAGGATCATGGTTCATAGATCCATCTTGTTTGTTCATGAGTTTCAATCATATGTAGCTTTACTTTCCTCATGAAGCTCAAAGTTAATTGTTGTGTGGTGCCTTATCAAATTTATCAGGAGGTATAGTTTTGGTATGGTTTGATGGGAGGCCGATCTAAGGCATGAATTTCCCATAACCACTCGTGTATGTGTGTGAGTACATACTAGCCATGTGTGTATGTGTCTCACCTCTTTAGATACTCGCCCAATGGGAAGCTTGAAGTTTTTTTGCCTCACAGTGAGCATACATTTTTGGGCAAAGAGCCTATATTTGATCCGTATCATGATGGAAAAATGGTCAAAGCTTGATCCACCCCCCTTTTTTTTTTCTCTTTGTCTTTTGTAGTGTATGCTTGTTCCTTGTTGTTGCTCCTTATATCATTTTCATGTGTCTACTTTTATGCTTGTGTTGGTTTTTCATAGGATCTTTATCCTAGGGGATTGATCATCCTCCTTGATTGTTGTCATCATATCTTACTAACATTGGTGCACTTGGATCCCCCTTGATGAGATATTGTCTACTTTAGTTTGAGTTTGAAGCAAGTTCTTACTCTCACTAAAATGGGGGCTAAATGTGGCAATTGAAAAAGTATCCCTCTACCTTTCCTTCCATATTTGGGCCCTCCTTGTTAAATTGAGCATAATGTTTCCTTGATTTAGTGTTGTAACATGTTTAACACATTCACATTAGGAATTGATCCATTTTTAACTAAATGAATTTAATTGTACCTTAGTTTAGGTGTTGTAAATTTTTTTCCACACTTTCACACATTTCTAAGGTTTTCATAATTAATTGGGCTTCTTTATGCCTTATTTGGACTTATTTTGCATCCACAAGCCTTAATTAATGCATATTTTTTAGAGTAATCCTGACATAAACCAAAACTCCATCATAATGTTGGTGTTTTTTCTTGTAGAACCTTGAATTTCTCTAAAGGGTAGCCAACCCTTGTGCTAAAAAATCTTCAAAGATAGTGGCAAAAAATTGAGCAAAGGATTCTGAGTCCTTCAATCCTACTCTTTAGGCTCTATGAGATCTAGGAGGGTATTCCTTATTGTGCTCAAGTGATACTAGTCTAATTGAGAACACATTTCTACATAGATTGACTCCTATTAATTGAAAATAAATGTAATTCACTAAAGATTTTGCATACATTTGAGTAAATTATTATCTATTTTCTATAAATAAGGGAAAACCTAAAACTCATAATTAACAATGGAGAGATGTTTAAATGAATTTTTTTCTCATTTTAAATCCATAGCTAGGAATATAACTAGTTAATTTACTTGAAATATTTCATAACAAATAGACTAGTGCTTCATCAATTGGGACAATGGAGTCAAATACACAACAACTAGTAATATATCAACCATTTAATTCAGACATTGATGGAATATTGTCATATTACTTTGTAGTATTCAACTCACTATATCTAGAACACTACTTAACAAATCATGTATTCATCACTCACAAACTTGTGAATTTATCTAAAAATTTTAACCAACTCTTTGAATTGAAGCCAAAAAAAATTCACACATCCAATTAAAACAACTGGAGATGAAAAAAAATATCATCGCTCATTTTCATTTATAATCTGCAAGGGAATTACACAAGAGACCACATGCTTGAGAACTAAAACTTTATTTTATATCTATGGCTTATATAAAAATAACTTAAGATTCTTACATACATGACTTATAACCAAGACAATTTACTATTCTGTTCATTAAATTTTATACATAATTACTTTTCTAAACTTAGCTTTTCACCTAGACCATTTTGAGACCTCATAATTGAACCACTATAATGAGCCCTGAAATCTCTTTTATAGAAAAAGGGAGCAACAATCATCAAGCTTAATTATAGTTACATTTAATTTCATTTGATGATCATTTGCACCAAAATTTGAGACATTCTCCAATTAGTTACATTTAATCATTAAAGAGTATGGAAGAGAAAGAAAAAACTCCACATCCTTTGAATGAAGACCTACCAGCCCTTCAAAAGGAATAGTATGTTACTATAGTAGAATTGAATCAAATTTTCCTTGTTGAACAAAGAAGATTCTCCATTTATAACCTAAGCAAAAAATTGTATACCACCTGAAAAAAGCATACATGTTGTCAAGTTAAAAAGTCTAGCACTTCTCCAACACACTAGCCCGAAATATTTCCACATCAACACTAAAAACTAAAAACTAAAAACATGCTAAAGAGGATAATCCTAATACGGTGGCTATGGTTTCATCAAAAACAAAAATGGGGCAAAGATATCACTCTGATTCATTAGCATCAGAGTATGCTTGCCAATGTCTTGTTCATGATGGAACTAGTGGAAACATTGCCACTTCCTCATCAAAATCTTCAGAAGGCACCAGGGAAAGGGGATAATGGTGACACTCCAGATCAATGTCATCTCCTCTATCTAAAGGGCTATCAGAAACCTCAATAGGAGAATTATGTCTCCCTAGATAAGACTTATGATACTTGCACCTTTTCTTTTCCTTCTTTTCATACTCAACCAACTTCTTCCCCTTAAACTTGACTAGTTATTTTTAAATGCTCCAACTTATCAGGTGGTAATTACTCCTTACACCATATTTCTTGAATTTTCTACATGCCCTTCTACCCTTTGGTGTTTCAGGATCTCCCTGTGTTTCAATTTCATCTTTAGGAGCATTGTCCTTGGATTCAAGCAAATTTAGTCTCCTGGACCTTCAGACTGGCTTAATAGACTCGCTTGACTTACTCATTTTGATAAAGAAGATTCCTAACTAGTAGAAAACCCTCACCAACCTGCTCTCAAACTTAACTTAATTCTCAATCTCTGAATGCAAATTATGAATGAAAAATGTGGCCACATCGTTCAATGACCACCATTGATTTCCTTTTGATACCATCCACCAATTACAAGAAGACATTAGGTGCACCATATAAAGGTTACACATGTATAATTCCCACTATCCCGTGTGATCACTTCTCCTTAATGAAAAAGACAAACAGGCACATGGAGAATGGTCCTGATGAATACACATGTTGTGGTGCCTACCATTGATCCTTCTCAAAGCAACGTCTACTAGCCTTTTTGAAGCATTGGTCCCAGTACCTAACATGACACATAGAAACTACATGCCAGCCTGTTCAAATATATTACTGAATAACAAAATGAAATGGGCATGTGGGGAATGGTCGAGATTCGCCTATGATGATCCAACAGTCATCTCAAGATTGAAATCTACACATGCTGCAAATAATAATTTTAAAAGGGGGCCACTACTAGGTTGATAGGAAATTGACCCTTAGGAATGAAGACTTAATAATTAAGTCATTAAGTATGAAAATCAATCCCACCCATAGGAAAATTTAAGTGTTCAAAAGGCATTAGGTGATTGAAAAACCTAAACCCAGGGGACCAGTTAAAATAATGATTCTAATGGCATAAGTGGTGAACTAGAAAACTAGATATCGGGAGCATCAGGTCAATGCATAAATAGAATTCCCATGGGTTTTTAGACTCGTTGGTCAATTTTGAGGGGTTTTGGCAACACAAACCCTAAAACAGTGATGAGGAACACAACCCTAAGTAAAAAAAGAGGGTCCAAGCCAAGTATTATAAAATTTAAAATGGAACTAAGAGAATTTTTTAGGGGTTACATCAGTGGCTCTTGTTGGGGACACATGCCTCTTGTAGGCATGGTGAGATCCAAAAATTATGGGTGAAGTAGACCAAGCATAGAAGAAAAAACCAAGAAAACCAACATATGTATAATTTTTACATAGGCCACAAAGATCTAGACTAGGAGATCCAATTTCCATCTTGTCTGAAGCCTTCCTCTAAGCTGCAAGTTATCAATATGCACCCTACAATATAACTAGGCTTCAACTTTACTTGGTGGCCCCCAGCCACTAAACTTAGGGCTGATTCTAGCCCCTTTCAAAGAACAATCTATTGAATGAACTGATTTCCCTCAATCCACCTTTACCTCTGCCATATCACTGCAACAAGTATAACCCTCCTCTTACAAGAAGAAATATGAGGTTACCCTTGAGAGTTTCTTGATTACAAACAGTGCCACTAACATCCTTCACAACTCCCTTGAGCATACAGGTTCCAGTGTAATCTTTGTCCTTTTGCTTTGTATAATTAGACATAAACTAAATTTTTTCATTATCACAAGACATGTATGTGTTATATTCATCACATGAAAATTATTCATATTGAAAACAACATTCGATGCTCTCCGTCTTATTTTCATGCTCCATCAAATTTCCTCCCAACTGAACTAGAAATTGAAAGTATTCATACCCCTCCATGTGGTTGGCATCATGATATTCAACATTATTTGCAACATCTATACCAAATGTAAAAAAATCATATGTAATGCCCTCAAGGAGTTCATCAATGTGTTGCTCTATTTGCTTAAGGCCACATTCAAACCTTGTATCAAATGTATCATCAAAGTTCTCAACAAAAAGTAGATTATCTCTGCACCAATAAGGATCATCATTTCTAATTTCTAGTGAAGATGAAGGCTCATCAAATAGGTGTTTTCCATTACATTAATTTATTTTATAAAAACATCCACCTCCCTAACATGAAGATCTAAATATTCCATAACATCAATGTATTCAAAATTATTACAATTACTAGAAGAGCATATAGATAGGTTTTCAACTTCATTCTTATCATCAGTAGTTAACATCTTTGGCTCACATTCTGAAAACTCTTCATGGGAAGAAAATTTTTCCTCCTCAACCAAACGTGTGTTTCCATTATTATCAACATATTTCTCATTTGAAAGAAAATATTTTATCTCTTCTTCATGAGGATAATCATGACTAACAGGGGAATGACCATATTCAATTCCATCATCATCACTACAAGAGGACTGATCAATACTGAAACTATGTTTAGAGTCTTCAAATTTGTTGCATAGTGTTATGTCTTCCATAGGATCATAGGTAGTGGACTCTTTAAAACAATTAGAGCTTGGGAAGATATCAAACATGTATTTTGGCTTCTGCTCTTTAGATTGGTTGTTTGCACACACTACTTCAACATTACAAATAAATTGGGTTGAGTCACCATGTTGAATACTTTGGTCCATTTTATTCCCTAATTAGTAGACTTTCAATAAGGGATAACTTCACATACCTCATTCTATTCTCTAGACCATGTATTTGAAATATGATAGCCATGATCATTATCTACATAACCAATGAATGTGCCACTCATTTCACTTGCTTCAGTGAGGTGTACATTTTCAACCTTTTCTCTACTCTTATTCTTCAAGTGTTTGAATTGTGTGATTTTGTCTTTTGAGTGCGTATCCTCTCCCCTTGCGTTTCGTGCGATCTAGGGTGCAAGAGAAACACTCAAAATACATTTTATTGCTTTGAAACACTTCAATTTGGGCTTAAAAATTGAACATCTTGTGCGAGTGTGAGTAGGGGCATTTTCACGTACATTCTCTTTCTTTGTGCCATCAAGATCGATCGAGTTACGGATTGTGTCTTTGCGCTTTTGTTTATCTAGAGGCCTACCTTGGGAAAAGTACTCACCCAAGGGATGACTCAACGGTAACCTCTAAAGCCAAGAGTATTTCCAGGCTGGGATATAAATAGGGTTTGGTTCACCATAATCAGGTTGGCTCAGGCAAGATGGATCTGAAAGGGACTCTTGCATTATGGGTCAATCTCCACGAATGGAAAGTCCTTACTAGAACCCATGCTAGAATTTTCCAAAATCCTTAATCTATTTGTTGGTGCAAGAATGGTGGATTAAAGCCACCCCACACTCTTACGGTCTTCTAGTAGAGATGGAAAGCATGCCATGGGAGTTTCATGGGTGTTGATGCTTGGCTACCCCGTATAATGAGTGTCGTGGAGGGGAGCAGTGGGGTCAAGCATCTAACCATCGCTAGAGATAAGCGTAGCTGGACTTGTCAAGTGGGAATCCAACAAATATTGTCTTACACATCCATAGGGCTTGTAATTGTTCTTCATTTGAAAACCACGTGTGTATTCGAAAACATTTTGCAAACAAACATTCAACATGATTCTCAAAATTTCAAACCCTCTTTAAGACAAATATCATTGACTCAATCCATATGTTACTGCTTTCCCTGTGGATTCACGTTCGTAGAGGTTCCTAAGCATTGGATTATATCTCAATTTGTCTTCTTGAGTAAACAATAGGAAAACCCTTGCCTTAAGTTCATTAAATTTCCACATAACATATCTTGTGGGGTTTGAAGAAGTTAGGACATTGGACATTTAGTTTGAAAATCTAATCAAGAAAGTGTTTGTGGTAAAAGCAATTCACTAATCAAGATGAAATCAATTGAACCCCACACATGTGCTTGTGTATCTTTTGTCTTATGGTCTTTTGAGCAAACATTGATCTTTTGGTTTGAAGGGAAAAGCATGTTCTTCAAAAACTTGGCCTTGTAAAAAAGTCCTTCTTAGGTTCATTTAGGATCAAAATCAAACACTTCATCCATCTGAAACATTTATCAAACTTCATCCATCCAAACAACCTTAGATCTTTGGAAACATCATTATCTAGACTTGGGTAATCCTTAAATCAAAATCAAAATCACCTTGTTTAGTTAGGTGTATGGGAATGCATCCTTTCTCATACATCTAATTGAATTAGCAAACCTTTTGAACAAGTTCATCCTAAGATCACATCCAACATCTTAGGGTTTACAAATTCATCATCCAAATCAATCAATTAAAATCAAAATCCCTAAGTCTAGCATTGATACAAAGTCTCTAAACGTTCAACACTCATATCATTCACCTTTCATCCTTCATCTCATCATTGATCCTATGAACCTTAGAGGTCACTTTCATAACAAGGTCAAAACACAAGAAGAACATGGAATATAAATTTGATCCATACATCTTGGGTAATCCAAATCAGTTAAATCTTCAAAGCCTTGCAATGCCTATCAATTATCAAAGTCCATGCATAGGATCATTGCCTTCGACAAATGTCAATGGTACAACAAGTGTGAGTATGCCCAAGTCAAGGTTTGGAACACATTTCCCAATGATAGATCTAAGTCCAAACCTACAAATCCACCAATCGAATAATCAATGCATGAGCCTTGAAACGAACAACATCATTCAACCAAATCCCTACAAACCAAATGTGGATGTACCAAGTGCAAGTTTTCGAAACATGAATCCTAACTCGAAAAACTTTGGAAAAATGATTCCTAATACCAATAATGTTCATCCTATCATTCCAAATCTAAACATCATCCCAAATTAGAACATTATCCAAAGTCAATTTTCCCATAATCCCATTCAAAAACTGCAAGTAGGCATCCCAAATCCGCTTAAACAAAAGCCAAATCAACTATCTCAAGTGAGTCAAGATCAAAATCAAGAAAAAATTTGGTGAGATCAAATTGCGGAACTTTCCAAAATATTTGAGGCATTGCACCAAGGGAAATCTCCACCACCATTACCTACATCATTCCTTGGTTTAGGGATTCCCCCTTTACCTAACACCAATCACGCCACCCAATTCAATCCAACTAACGTCAATCAAACCATCACGTCAAATCCTTCGAATATACCATCGACATCGCACCAACAGATGGTATCCAATCAAGCAACAATGATGATCCCAACCAATCAAAATACGATCTCCCAAGGACCTATCACCTTGGTTATTCCAACCATCACTATCCCTTCAATCATTCCAACCACCACTATCACGGCCATCACATCTCAAACCCCCACAATAAATCCAAGCGTATCTCAAACACTTGTCACTACATCCAACATGATTCTAAATCCACCACCACCCCCACCACCACCAACTTCCACCACATCAATCCAATACAATGCAACATTACAAGCTGCTTTTCAAAAGGGATTACAACGATATCTAGCTATGCAACAAGAAAAAAAAGAACAACAAGTGCAACAATCCTCTCAAGTTGCCCAAACCTCTCAAGCTACCCAACAAACACAAGCACAAACACGAAAAATGATTGGGGATAACAATGGGAATTCAACCATTGGTGATAGCATTGACAATCTCCCCACCACAATTGATGAAAGCATTGTTCAAGATCTATCCATCAAAGAACACATTGGAGATGTTTTTATCTCATTCAAAGATCAAATCAACATATGTCAAGAGTCACTTTTGAATCATGATCAAAATCCACCAACAAAAATTGACAATGAGCCAATTCAAGAAATGTCAACATCGTTTGACCCTATGGTCAAAGACATTGGAAATCTGTCCACCGCAATTGTCGAAAATAATGATCAAAATCTCTCCATCGAGGAGCACATTGAGGATGTATCTACACAATCCGATGATCAACTCGCCATACATCAAGATCCACTCTTTAGTGATCTATTTCAAGGAGCATTAGGGTTATTTGATCCTATTGACATAATGCACAATCCATCGACCTATGATCATGTTAAAAATGTCTCTACATCGCCTTATGAGGTAGAGGACATATCTCAAGAATTTATTCCAAAGCATGATCAAAATCTTTCACCAAGGTATAGCAATGGTCCCTTCCAAAACATGTTGATCCCCTTTGACCGCATGGTTACAGATACTGAAAGAACCCTGAACTCGACACTTGAGGATATTGAACCACTTACCATGTACAATGATGACATCCAAGAACCATTTATAAGAAATCCATCCTTTGGAACTAATCCATGTCAAGAGCTTGATCCAAAGCATATCGAAAGCAATCCCAAAATAAATCAAGATCAAAAATTTGTATCTCCAAGATACTACAATGATCTAATGGATATTCTCCTATCCACACAAGATGATCACATCCACATAGCACATACTCCTCCATCTACCCATGAGATGCTTTCTATAGATGGACACGTAGATGATCTTCATCTAGAACAAGATTTTGTTACACACAAAGAGAAAATTATCAACTCCTACAGTCAAACTGAGTTATCAACATCAAGATCAGATATGTCCCAAACTCAAACTAAGGACATCATGAATACGGATATCCAACATTGTCCGCTCAAGGAGACAAGTCAGATAGAACAGGATATTCTAGAGTTAGCCAAGCAGCAAATTGAAACAAAGTCACCTACGGTGGTCATTTATCAGAGAATACATTCTGAACAAGAGCTCCTAAAACAAGCATAATCAAAGCATAAAGGTACTACTACCACCATACTGGGGGCAACTTCGTCTCAAGCAAACATCAACATAGGGAGCACGAAGAATCCTTATGATGAAACTAGTGTCAATACTACAACCAGCCACGCCATGAATCTCCATCCACCCATCACCTCATCCACGAATTGGGACCAACATCAAAAGAAATATTTGAATCAAAGCAAAAAGAACGTTATCAAAGAAAAAGAAGCTGAGAAGCAGAATGGACAAATCAAATACAAATGGATACCAAAGAATACAAAGAAAAATCATCCCTATCAAACTCCATTAGTCAAAGAAACTATGGGGCAAAATCAAAAAGGGAAAAGTATCCATCAAATATGTCCACAAAAGCAAAAGCAGGCTTTTCAAGCGACGTACAAAGTGTATCAAGTAGTTGGTCCAAATTCCACACACACTTCCGTATCCACCCATCATTGCTCATCTTCCCAAGTTTGGAGAGTCAAAGGTTCCAAACTGTCAACCAATCCATCTCTTATCCCTAAACACACTCCATCCACGCCTCCACATATAATATCCAATTCTCAAATTAACCATGTATTGGCAACAACCCTTCATCATAAGGATTTAGAAGGCAATCTATCGCGATGCGCGCACAAAGACAAAGTCAACTCTGGTATCGACGAAGCAGGTCAAGAATCCCAAAAGTTCCATTCAAGTGCACGTATCTTAGCAAAGTAGCTCCTTCAAGTAGGATACTGATGGCACATTATGACAGGGGCATATACGTCAACACCACTAGGTGGTTCAACATGAATATTTCAGAAAAAAACCAAAAAAAATCAAAAAATAATGAAAATCCAAAAAAATTAGAAAAAAGATTGAAAACAGTAAAGAAAAAAATCGTCCTCTAGTGAAAACCACTACGGTGGGGCTTTCGACAAGACCATGATGAAAACCTGGCAAACAGGCATCATGAGTAGAGACGAGCATCTACGTGCGCCACTCCAGGTGAAAGCATCTCACCCCATCCATAATAAATCCAACATTCCATCCATCTTATCCGTAATAAATCCGTTCATCCATGAACCATTTATCCAATCCATTTTCATACATCTGCATCCATCATCCAAGTTATCTTGATCTTGATGAAAATTTGGGGCACACTTTACACTTGCTTATGGTAAACATCTTGACATGGGTTGTTTTCATTGATCCCATCCTTCCCCAGCATTATCTAAAGCCATGAAGCATTATCCAAATTAGCATTCTTTATCCAAACACCTTATCTTATCACAAGATAATCCTTGGAATCCTTTACATATCCATCCATCCATACACCTATCCGAACGTCCATCCATGGCATTCCATACATTGCTAGACAATGGGGGCAGATATGTACATCTTGCTTTGAGAATAAATCTTGGTCTATATCCTCCAACTTATGTGGTGATCTGAACATTGGAAAAAATGAAACCAATTGGTCAAAGCATTTGTGATCAAAAATCCGAATCACTAGCCCATGGCATATTTTGACAAGAACATGTTCTTTATCAAAGCTTCATCTTTCATCAAACATCTATCCAAATAATCACTATCAGTTGCATCTAACACACCCTTCAAACGTCACATCAAACCATTCAAACAAATTTTGTTCCAAATCAAGCTTCATCAAACATGATCAATCAAATCCAATCAAAAAATCATCATCTCGGGATATCATTGTGTTGCTTAACACTATCCTTGCATTGTTGTGTATCCTCGACAATGTTATCATCATCAATCCTAATCAAGCGAATCCAATCAATCCATCATCTTGGGATATCCATCCTAATCATTATGTTGCTTAACACTATCCTTGCATTGTTGTGCATCCTCAACAATGTTATCATCATCAATCCATCATCATCTTATCCTTGCATTGTTGTGCATTCTCAACAATGTTATCATCATCAATCCTGATTTATCAATCCTTGCATTGTTGTGTATCCTCAACAATGTTATCATCATCATCAATTCATCGATTCGATCAATCAACCTTAGCTTGGTCTTCAACAAAATCCCAAATAGAGCACTGATATCATCACACATGTCCATATCCAAATCGTCAAAATCATGCAAAAATCCAAAAACATCCAAAACATCAAAAAATCCAAAAACAAGTCAAAAATTAGAAAAATATCAAAAACATTGAAATCCGAACTACATCGTCTCTGGCTTAAGCGTGGGAAAGGCTAATCTTTGATTAGCCCCGAGACCAAAATCCAAAACATTCGAAAAATCAAAAATAAAAACATTTGAAAAATCCAAAAAACCCAAAAATAGCCTCAAAACATTTCAAAACATCAAAAACATCCAAATATTTGAAAAAATACATCCGTCTCATCTTGCTTGCACCCGCAATAATCAATCATCCATAATAAACTGATCATCACATTCATCCTTTGGCAACACAAACTGAAACAATCACAACAGTCAGCAAAACCAAACTTCAATCATAAAAGCAAAATCAAAGCAACAAATCTTTAAAACAAAATCAAAGTCTCGATCATTTTCAAACATGTCAGTCAACCTTATATCAATAGCCTATCAATCAACTTATCAAAACCATCATCATCCTATACAATGCATGTCCTAGGATATATCGTTCTGACAATGGGCATCATTTTGGATATCACCTTGGATTCTTATCCTATCAAAACACATTTCTCTTGGCTAAAGGTATGAAGAACATTGGCTTGTTTGCGTACTTGATCTTTTTTTTTGGTTTATCTTATTGTGCTCATTCCAAGGACCTCTCAATGATGTCCCCAATGAAGGGATTTAGAGAGATAAGAATGGGGAAACAATCATTATCTTTTTGTATGTTGTGCTTGTTGGACATTCTTGTAATATAACTTGGCGAATACTTGCTTTGTTAGGTATGTCCTAGCAAGGTTTCTGTATGTCAAGTGTGAACAAGAATACTCCTATCTGCTTGTCGAGTCAAATTCCATCGCACTAGGTACATCACCATCTTGGTTCTTTATACCATGATGCATCGTGCCTATGTGTGTTATCAAACATAAGGTAATTGGCCCTTTGAAAATCCCAACTCCTCAGCAAGTAATCATCATCATCATCATCATCATCATCTCATGTCTTGTTGGAATCTCTTGTTTTCTTCTATCTCTTGTTTTTCGCGCTAACATGGTACCATGACAGTTAATCATAAATCATCACCATTGCATCCATCTTGCATCCACAAACTGTCAGCATACTGCATATTGCATATCACATCATACAGAAAGCATTAATCATACCACATGCATTCATCCCCATCATCGCAAAATATATATTAGTTATTATAAACATCTCATAAAACATACATTTATCATCCACTGCATAATCATAAAAGCATCATCATATCAAATCATGTGCATCCATCATATCATCCATTACATATAAACATCATAATCATCTCATCATCAATAATGTCAATGTCATGGTACAATCAAGGATCAAGTGTGTGTAATATATCAAAATAGGCATGAGACTACCCATGGTTGATGACTGTCTACATCATCAAATCTGTCTACATCAAACACATGAGTTGATGATCTTGAACCTCTTTGTCAGAGATCGACCCTCAAATCGAACCTCTTCGCCCGATCTCTCGAGGGGGCAGTATACCGGCACCAGCATAATTCTTCTTGTTGGGGCAACAGTGGGGCATCATAAAATCAAAGAATTTTGAACTTTTATATCAACAAGATTATTCTTTGAACCAACGCAACAAGTGCATCGCTTCAAAGAGGGGCAAAATGTAGACATCAAAAATATACATATTGATATCACACTCTAATCTACTAACATCATTTCTTCCTAAATCATCCCTCAGTCTAACTATTTAATCAAATTCCTTATCTGATTAAATTCATCAATATTCGTCTCTTAATTAAATAAATTATTTTGTCTGATTAAGTCACTTTCCCTTGTTAATTAAATCAATTCATCTGATCTAATTATCCCTATTTAATTAAATAATCAATTTATTTGATTAAATCTCTAAAGTCTATCTGTTAAATTAAATAAATTAAAACTTTATTTGATTTAATCTAACACCATCCCTTTTAATTAAATAAATCAAAATCTTTATTTAATTAGCCTCTTAACATATTCCTCTCTATTTTATTTAAATTAATCCAAAAATCTAAATCAAATTGTCAAATCAGCTAAATATCCCCTTAAATTAATCAAATCCTGATTAATTTAATCCTAATCATTCAAATCCTCTAGATTTTGCAACTTGCACATTAAAATCATTTATTTGATTTAATAATTCATCTATTTTCATTCAAAAAGGCATCTAAGTGGGAATATTCCTCAAATTTGAAATCTCCCCCCAAAAGGACTTGTCCATCCAACAAAGCATTTAAAGCTCTTACATTGTCTCTTACATGTCTCCCACTTGGCATTTAACTCATTTTTCATCCCCCCTAAACATGTCATCTCATCAAATTCAAATTTCAAACTTGCACAATCCTCAAAACTTGTTCAACCTTCATCCTCTCACATGTTGACAAGTGGCATTATATCATTGGTTGAATCTTTGTCCCACATTGATCAAATTTGGACATCTCTTCAACTTATCAATCTATAAATAAGGAGCTTATATCCTTATTTCATCATCCACATCTCAAGCAAAGTTACCATGCTAAAATACTTAGCAATTCTCATCCATCTCATTGAATCATAGCTAGGTTTTTTGCAGATTTTAGCTTGGAGCATTCATCAATCTTCATCAAAGTGGATCACAATCTTTATAAAATCATCAAAGCTAGCATTGGAGTTGGGAAAGGGCCAATTTTCACATCAAATTGGCACCAACTCCCTCAAGAGATCAAGAATTTTCATTGCTTTCATAGGATTTAATCTCTTTTGTTGATTTCTCATTGTATTGCTTTCATTTTCCTATTTAGAGCATTGATAAATGGATTTCTTGAGGAATCATGTTTCTAACTTGCATTTCAATCTTCTAATGTGTTTGTTTGTTGTGTTTTGAAGGTATTAGGATCATGGTTCACAGATCCATCTTGTTTGTTCATGAGTTTCAATCATGTGTAGCTTTACTTTCCTCATGAAGCTCAAAGTTAATTGTTGTGTGGTGCCTTATCAAATTTATCAGGAGGTATAGTTTTGGTATGGCTTGATGGGAGGCTGATCTATGGCATGAATTTCCCATAACCACTCGTGTATGTGTGTGAGTACATACTAGCCATGTGTGTATGTGTCTCACCTCTTTAGATACTCGCCCAATGGGCAGCTTGAAGTTTTTTTGCCTCACAGTGAGCATGCATTTTTGGGCAAAGAGCCTATATTTGATCCGTATCATGATGGACAGATGGTCAAAGCTTGATCCACCCCCCTTTTTTTTTCTCTTTGTCTTTTGTAGTGTATGCTTGTTCCTTGTTGTTGCTCCTTATATCATTTTCATGTGTCTTCTTTTATGCTTGTGTTGGTTTTTCATATGATCTTTATCCTAGGGGATTGATCATCCTCCTTGATTGTTGTCATCCTATCTTACTAACATTGGTGCACTTGGATCCCCCTTGATGAGATATTGTCTACTTTAGTTTGAGTTTGAAGCAAGTTCTTCCTCTCACTAAAATGGGGGCTAAATGTGGCAATTGAAAAAGTATCCCTCTACCTTTCCTTCCGTATTTGGGCCCTCCTTGTTAAATTGAGCATAATGTTTCCTTGATTTAGTGTTGTAACATTTTAACACATTCACATTAGGAATTGATCCATTTTTAACTAAATGAATTTAATTGTACCTTATTTTAGGTGTTGTAAAATTTTTTCCACACTTTCACACATTTCTAAGGTTTTTATAATTAATTGGGATTCTTTATGCCTTATTTGGACTTATTTTGCATCCACAAGCCTTAATTAATGCATATTTTTTAGAGTAATCCTGACATAAACCAAAATTCCATCATAATGTTGGTGTTTTTTCTTGTAGAACCTTGAATTTCTCTAAAGGGTAGCCAACCCTTGTGCTAAAAAATCTTCAAAGCTAGTGGCATAAAAATGAGCAAAGGATTCTGAGTCCTTCAATCCTACTCTTTAGGCTCTATGAGATCTAGGAGGGTATTCCTTATTGTGCTCAAGTGATACTAGTCTAATTGAGAACACATTTCTACATAGATTGACTCCTATTAATTGAAAATAAATGTAATTCAATAAAGATTTTGCATACATTTGAGTAAATTATTATCTATTTTCTATAAATAAGGGAAAACCTAAAACTCATAATTAACAATGGAGAGATGTTTAAATGAATTTTTTTCTCATTTTAAATCCATAGCTAGGAATATAACTAGTTAATTTACTTGAAATATTTCATAACAAATAGACTAGTGCTTCATCAATTGGGACAATGGAGTCAAATACACAACAACTAGTAATATATCAACCATTTAATTCAGACATTGATGGAATATTGTCATATTACTTTGTAGTATTCAACTCACTATATCTAGAACACTACTTAACAAATCATGTATTCATCACTCACAAACTTGTGAATTTATCTAAAAAATTTAACCAACTCTTTGAATTGAAGCCAAAACAAATTCACACATCCAATTAAAACAACTGGAGATGAAAAAAAATATCATCGCTCATTTTCATTTATAATCTGCAAGGGAATTACACAAGAGACTACATGCTTGAGAACTAAAAAATTATTTTATATCTATGGCTTATATAAAAATAACTTAAGATTCTTACATACATGACTTATAACCAAGACAATTTACTATTCTATTCATTAAATTTTATACATAATTACTTTTCTAAACTTAGCTTTTCACCTAGACCATTTTGAGACCTCATAATTGAACCACTATAATGAGCCCTGAAATCTCTTTTATAGAAAAAGGGAGCAACAATCATCAAGCTTAATTATAGTTACATTTAATTTCATTTGATGATCATTTGCACCAAAATTTGAGACATTCTCCAATTAGTTACATTTAATCATTAAAGAGTATGGAAGAGAAAGAAAAAACTCCACATCCTTTGAATGAAGACCTACCAGCCCTTCAAAAGGAATAATATGTTACTATAGTAGAATTGAATCAAATTTTCCTTATTGAACAAAGAAGATTCTCCATTTATAACCTAAGCAAAAAATTGTATACCACCTAAAAAAAGCATACATGTTGTCAAAGTTAGGAAGTCTAGCACTTCTCCAACACACTAGCCCGAAATATTTCCACATCAACACTAAAAACTAAAAACTAAAAACATGCTAAAGAGTATAATCCTAATACGGTGGCTATGGTTTCATCAAAAACAAAAATGGGGCAGAGACATCACTCTGATTCATTAGCATCAAAGTATGCTTGCCAATGTCTTGTTCATGATGGAACTAGTGGAAACATCGCCACTTCCTCATCAAAATCTTCAGAAGGCACCAGGGAAAGGGGATAATGGTGACACTCCAGATCAATGTCATCTCCTCTATCTAAAGGGCTATCAGAAACCTCAATAGGAGAATTATGTCTCCCTAGATAAGCCTTATGATACTTGCACCTTTTCTTTTCCTTCTTTTCATACTCAACCAACTTCTTCCCCTTAAACTTGACTAGTTATTTTTAAATGCTCCAACTTATCAGGTGGTAATTACTCCTTACACCATATTTCTTGAATTTTCTACATGCCCTTCTACCCTTTGGTGTTTCAGGAGCTCCCTGTGTTTCAATTTCATCTTTAGGAGCATTGTCCTTGTATTCAAGCAAATTTAGTCTCCTGGACCTTCAGACTGGCTTAATAGACTTGCTTGACTTACTCATTTTGACAAAGAAGATTCCTAACTAGTAGAAAACCCTCACCAACCTGCTCTCAAACTTAACTTAATTCTCAATCTCTGAATGCAAATTATGAATGAAAAATGTGACCACATCGTTCAATGACCACCGTTGATTTCCTTTTGATACCATCCACCAATTACAAGAAGACATTAGGTGCACCATATAAAGGTTACACATGTATAATTCCCACTATCCCGTGTGATCACTTCTCCTTAATGAAAAAGACAAACAGGCACATGGGGAATGGTCCTGATGAATACACATGTTGCGGTGCCTACCATTGATCCTTCTCAAAGCAACGTCTACTAGCCTTTTTGAAGCATTGGTCCCAGTACCTAACATGACACATAGAAACTACATGCCAGCCTGCTCAAATATATTACTGAATAACAAAATGAAATGGGCATGTGGGGAATGGTCGAGATTCGCCTATGATGATCCAACAGTCATCTCAAGATTGAAATCTGCACATGCTGCAAATAATAATTTTAAAAGGGGGCCACTACTAGGTTGATAGGAAATTGACCCTTAGGAATGAAGAGTTAAGAATTAAGTCATTAAGTATCAAAATCAATCCCACCCATAGGAAAATTTAAGTGTTCAAAAGGCATTAGGTGATCGAAAAACCTAAACCCAGGGGACCAGTTAAAACAATGATTCTAATGGCATAAGTGGTGAACTAGAAAACTAGATATCGGGAGGATCAGGTCAATGCATAAATAGAATTCCCATGGGTTTTTAGACTCGTTGGTCAATTTTGAGGGGTTTTGGCAACACAAACCCTAAAACAGTGATGAGGAACACAACCCTAAGTAAAAAAAGAGGGTCCAAGCCAAGTATTATAAAATTTAAAATGGAACTAAGAGAATTTTTTAGGGGTTACATCAGTGGCTCTTGTTGGGGACACATGCCTCTTGTAGGCATGGTGAGATCCAAAAATTATGGGTGAAGTAGACCAAGCATAGAAGAAAAAACCAAGAAAACCAACATATGTATAATTTTTACATAGGCCACAAAGACCTAGACCAGGAGATCCAATCTCCATCTTGTCTGAAGCCTTCCTCTAAGCTGCAAGTTATCAATATGCACCCTACAATATAACTAGGCTTCAACTTTACTTGGTGGCCCCTAGCCACTAAAATTAGGGCTGATTCTAGCCCCTTTCAAAGAATAATCTATTGAATGAACTGATTTCCCTCAATCCACCTTTACCTTTGCCATATCACTGCAACAAGTATAACCCTCCTCTTACAAGAAGAAATATGAGGTTACCCTTGAGAGTTTCTTGATTACAAACACTGCCACTAACATCCTTCACAACTCCCTTGAGCATACAGGTTCCAGTGTAATCTTTGTCCTTTTGCTTTGTATAATTAGACATAAACTAAATTTTTTCATTATCACAAGACATGTATGTGTTATATTCATCACATGAAAATTATTCATATTGAAAACAACATTCCATGCTCTCTGTCTTATTTTCATGCTCCATCAAATTGCCTCCCAACTGAACTAGAAATTGAAAGTATTCATACCCCTCCATGTGGTTGGCATCATGATATTCAACATTATTTGCAACATCTATACCAAATGTAAAAAAATCATATGTAATGCCCTCAAGGAGTTCATCAATGTGTTGCTCTATTTGCTTAAGGCCACATTCAAACCTTGTATCAAATGTATCATCAAAGTTCTCAACAAAAAGTAGATTATCTCTGCACCAATAAGGATCATCATTTCTAATTTCTAGTGAAGATGAAGGCTCATCAAATAGGTGTTTTACATTACATTAATTTCTTTTATAAAAACATCCACCTCCCTAACATGAGGATCTAAATATTCCATAACATCAATGTATTCAAAATTATTACAATTACTAGAAGAGCATATAGATAGGTTTTCAACTTCATTCTTATCATCAGTAGTTAACATCTTTGGCTCACATTCTGAAAACTCTTCATGGGAAGAAAATTGTTCCTCCTCAACCAAACATGTGTTTCCATTATTATCAACATATTTCTCATTTGAAACAAAATATTTTATCTCTTCTTCATGAGGATAATCATGACTAACAGAGGAATGACCATATTCAATTCCATCATCATCACTACAAGAGGACTGATCAATACTGAAACTATGTTTAGAGTCTTCAAATTTGTTGCATAGTGTTATGTCTTCCATAGGATCATAGGTAGTGGACTCTTTCAAACAATTAGAGCTTGGGAAGATATCAAACATGTATTTTGGCTTCTGCTCTTTAGATTGGTTGTTTGCACACAGTACTTCAACATTACCAATAAATTGGGTTGAGTCACCATGTTGAATACTTTGGTCCATTTTATTCCCTAATTAGTAGACTTTCAATAAGGGATAACTTCACATACCTCATTCTATTCTCTAGACCATGTATTTGAAATATGATAGCCACGATCATTATCTACATAACCAATGAATGTGCCACTCATTTCACTTGCTTCAGTGAGGTGTACATTTTCAACCTTTTCTCTACTCTTATTCTTCAAGTGATATCTCATTTCTTAACTCATATGGAGCAACAAAATCATTACCATCATAGGTTGAAAAAATGATAGTTTCTTGATGATCATTTCTAATCTTTTCCAAAAGGGAAAAGTATTCACACACTTGGTCAAGCCTAATAGGCTTCAACTCGTTTGGAAAATCACTCAAACATAGTTCATAAGATTCATAAAACAAATCAATGCATACTAAATTTTCAGGTCTATGAAACTCGGGAATTGCATCTAGAGTATTCATAAATCTTGCACAGAGATCATATGATGATTCTCCTTCATGTCTCCTTATACAAGAGAGGGCTTGAGTGGAGACCATAATATCCCAAGTGCATGCAACTTCTTGACAATTTTTTTGGGGTTCTATGTGATCCCCATTATGGAGTGATGTGTAAGTTGAGACAATAGGGGTGTAAGCACTTTGAAATTCATCTTTAATTTTTTCCTTACACCTTTTATCAACATTTGGTACCTTAGGGCATAAAACACTTGTAGACAAGTAACTCCTTTGCATTCCATATTTCTGGTAGTTTTCAACATTAATAGCTATATCGTAGGCCTGATGCAAGGTTTTAGGATCCTTGTCTCTCAATAGATAGCTCATCTCATTATCAAAAGCTCCCAAATAAACAACCAAACACACTACATCACTTAATCTCAAAACCTCAAGAATATCCCTTAATTTTTTAGCAAATCTTTGGTTAAATGTTGGAACTAGCTCATCCTCTTCTTTCTCAATGCTCATAAATTGACTAATCATAGAACTAACATTGATTATTTCACCAAATTTCTTCATGAACACTACTTTGAACTCTACCCAAGAATAAATAGAGCATGCTAGTAGACTAGAGAACTAGTCTCTTACATCTCGCTTTCGAGACTGAACACATAGAATCATGATCACATCCTCATGATCTATCTCATAGTCATCCACTAAATTATTGAATTCTTGCAAATGTCTACTTGCTGATTCATGCTTAGTACCACTGAATTTTGGTAGCTGATTTTTGATTTTAGGTGGAATACTATTTGGGTAACCATTAATTCCATCGAAATTGATGGATCTATGCCTTTCAATGCTAAAAATTCTTTGACAACTTGGATGGAACTGATTACAAACCATGGTTGCACTAGGAACCATACAAGGATGCATATATTTAATGATAGACTTTCTTACACCCTTACAAGCCTTTTCATATCAACTTGGCAGTTACAAAAAGGTAATTCAAACTTATTTTACAACCTAATCTTAAGCTTTTACAATGCATATTTCTATCTTAACTTACTTAGAACCTCTAAATGAGTTTCTTCAAAGATATTTCATACTTCACTTCATAGTAGATGTTGCAATCAGTAATACAAAAGTATGTAGAACAATCACTACTATTCAATTTCTTAGTGCTTAGTTTAACTCAATAGGGAAAATAATTAGTTTATGAATTTCAAATATGGTTTTCATATACAGATGTACCCTTCTTGAAAACCAAAATGAAAAGTACCTGGATAAGTTGAAGGTACTATAGATTTTTTCTTCCTGAATGGAAATATTGTAGATCGCAAACTTTCTTCACATCTTCATCATGTTCTTTTGACAGAGTCATCACCTCTCTTCACACAGGACTACACTTCAAGAAATATGAAGCTCCTTCAAATATGATTTTCCTTATGGGTCTTCTCCAACAACAGAGTCACACATAGATTCTTTGAAATTGCTGCAACAAAAGTACTTCCAGGTTTGAAAATTTCTTAATATCTGAACTAGATTTTCTGATTCACCAAATTCTTGACTCTTAAGGAGACATGATCTTCTATCAAATATTTCTCAAATTCTCCCCAATGAAGTCACCATTTTTGTTGGTGTTTTTTTCCAGCAAAACCTTGAGGTTATTTAAAGGGTAGTCAACCCTTGTTCTTAAGAATCTTCAAAGCTAGTGCCCAACAAGTGAGCAAAGGATTTTGAGGCCTTCACTCCTACTCTTTAGGCTCTATGAGACTTAGGAGGGCATTCCTTATTGTGCTCAAGTGATAGTAGTATAATTCAGAATGCATCTCTACCCAAATTGACTCCTATTAATTGCAAATAAATGTAATTCACTGAGGATTTGGCATACCTTTGAGTAAATTATTATCTATTTGCTAGAAATCAGGGAATGCCTCAAACTCATAATTCACAATTGAGAGAATTTTAAATGAATTTTGTTCTGAATTTAAATCCATAACTAGGTGTATCACTAGTTCATTTACTTGCAATATTTCTTAACAAATAGACCAATGCTTCCTCAATTGGGACAATGGAGTCAAATATACAACAACCAATAATATATCAGTCGTTTAATTTAGACATTGATGGACTATTGTCATACTACTTTGTATTATTCAACTCACTATATCTAGAACACTACTTATTAACAAATCTTGTATTCATCACTCATTGACTTGTGACTTTATCTAAGCATTTTAACCAAATCTTTGAATTGAAGCCAAAAAAAATTCACACATCCAATTAAAACAACTGGAGATGAACAAAAATATCATTGATAATTTTAATTTATAATCTACAAGGTAGTTACATAGGAGAGTACATGCTAGAGAATTAAAATTTTCTTTTATATATGTGGCTTCTACAAAACTAATTTAACATTCTTACATACATGACTTATAACCAAGAAAATTTACTATTTTATTCATTAAATTTTCTATAGAATGCCTTTTCTGAACTTGGCTTTTCACCTAGACCATTTTGAAACCTCAAAATTGAACCATTGTAATGAGCCCTAAAATCCCTTTTATAGAATAAGCGAGAAACAAGCATCATGCTCAATTACAATTATATTTCATTTCATTTGAAGATCATTTGCACTAGAATTTGAGATGTTCCCCTGTTAGTTACATGTAATCATTGTAGTGTATGGAAGAGTAAAAGAAAAAACTCCACATCCTTTGAGTGAAGAACTAACAACCCTTCAAAAGGCATAGTTTGTTACTGTAGTGGCATCGAATCAACTTGTCCTTATTGATCGAAGAATATTCTCCATTCATAGCTTGAGAAAAAAATTGTATACCACCCAGAGAAAGTATACCTACTATCAAAGTTAGGAAGTCTGGCATTTCTCCAACACACTAGCCTAAAATATTTCCACATCAAGACTAAAAAAAAAAAAAAAACATGCTAAAGACTTGGAAAATCCTAATATAGTTGCTATGGTGTCATCAAAAACAAAAATGGGGCAGAGACATCACTCTGAGTCATCAACATTAGAGTATGCTTTCTAATGTCTTTTTCATGATGGAACTAGAGGAACCATCACCACTTCCTTGTTAGAATATTTAGAAGGAACCATGGAAAGGGGATAATGGTGACACTCTGGATCAATGTCACCTCCACTATCTGAAGGGCTATCAGAAACCTCAATGGGAGAATTATGTCTCCCTAGATAAGCCTTACGATACTTGCACCTTTTCTTTGCCTTCTTTTCATACTCAACTAGCTCCTTCCCCTTAAACTTGACCAGTTCTTTTAAAACAATTCAACTTCTTAGGTGGTAATTACTCCTTACACCACATTTCTTGAATTTCATGTGTTCCCTTCTACCCTTTGGTGTTTCAAGAGCTCCCTATGTTTCAATTTCATGTTTAGGAGCATTGTCCTTGGATTCAAGAAGATTCAATCTCTTGGACCTTTGGACTCGATTAACAGATTCACCTGACTTACTCATTTTCATAAAGAAGATTCCTAACTAGTAGAAAATTTTCACCAACCTACTCTTAGACTTAACTTAATTCTCAATCTTTGAATGCAAATTTTGAATGAAAAATGTTGCCACATCATTCAACAACCACTGTTTATTTCCTTTTGATACCGTCCAATGATTACAAAAAGACATCAGGCCAACCATATAAAGGTTACATGTGTATAATTCCCACTAGCCCATGCAATCACTTCTCCTTAATGCACAAGACAGATGAGCGTGTAGGGAATGGTCCTGATGAATACATGTGTTGCAGTGCCTACCATTGATATTTCTCAAAGCAATGCTTGCTAGCCTTTTGGAAGAATTGGTCCCACTACCTGACATGACACATGGGAATCACCCAACATCCCATTCGAATATTTTAGTGAATAATAAAATGAAAAAAGCACGTGGGGAATAGTCAAGATTTTCCTGTGATGATCGAATGGTCATCTCAAAACTAAAATATGCACATGTCACAAATGTTAATTTTAAAAGGGTGCCACTACTAGGCTGATGAGAACTTGACCCTTAGGAATGAATACTTAAGACTTAAGTCATTAACTATGAAAATGAATCCCATCCATAGGAAAATTTAAGTGCTAAAATAACATTAGGTGACTGGAAAACCTAAACCTAGGGGATTGGTGAAAATAATAATTCTAATGGCATAAGTGGTGACATAGACAACTAGAGACCAGGAGCATTAGGTCAATGTAGACAATAGAATTCCCAAGGGTTTTTTGACTTGTAGGTCAATTTTGACGGGTTTTGGCAACACAAACCCTAAAAAGGTGATGAGGAACACAATCCTAAGCCAAAAACAAGGGTCGAAGTCAAGTATTATAGAATTTAAAATGGAACCAAGAGAATTTTTTTGAGGGGTTCCATCACATAATTTATGTCTTTTTAAGTTTTGTGGCCCAAATTTAGTAATTTGGGACTCATACACCACCTTGGGTGTATGGGTCCCATCTAGGTTTTGGGGCCTCGATGTTGATTTCACATGAATCTAAGAAATTTTGAATTTATGTGTTCCATTATTAATGCCTAATGGGACTCATGCCACTTCTGGTGTATGAGTCCGATGTGGTCCAAAATTAAATTTAATTCAAAATTTTGGTAGGATTTTATCCTCCTAGATCTAATGTCAGCTTTTAGTGTTGTAATTTTAGGAAATTTGTCATAAACGAGTGTAATTATAAGGTTATTTCAGTCATTTTTCACCTACCAACTTAAGTATTCATGCAATCTAACAAATTTGAGTTCACAAGAGCATTCAATAGTTTTCAAGAGTTGATTATCAAGTGTTTTGGAGCATTATTCAAGTATCAAGAATCATGTTAAAGTCATCATGCATCATGTTTGTTTTTGAGCTAACAATTGTGATGTAAGGTTTCATGATTCAAGCTAGCATTCAATTCAAGATCTATCACATTCAAGAAAGAGTCAAGATTTACATCCATTGGAGCCACTTTATACATGTTTGTAACACTTTATTGCTTGGGTTTGGTGAGTTCTAACATTGCATGTTGTTAATTCATCATTCAATCATTTCATTTCATTTCATTACAAGGTTTGATTACCAAAAAAAATTTGAACAAGGAAAACCCATTTCCACTAACAATTTTTTTTTCCCTCTCTTTAGTGTGTGATTTGGCTGTCTAGGTTGAAGAAATATTGAAGAGAAAGATTGGAGAAAAGTTTTCAAGCATTCAAAGTTTTCAAAGTTGTCACCTTGTATTGGAGATCATTGAAAGACATCTATAGGTTGCAAATCATAGATTCATACTGGAAAATCAAGTGGAAAGGATAGAGCAGACATCAAAGAGCACAATCAAACTTTGGATTTCTGGAAAAGACAAACTAGACTGATACACCACTTCTGGTGTATCCTTCCCTATATAGTGAAATTTGTAGTTTTTAGGAGTTATAGACATATCTTTGCCACATTTATGTTCCTACACAAAAACCCTAATCTGGGACTAAATCACCTAGACTAGTATATGAGTTCTAATAGACATTAATTTTAGTGTTTTGATCATTTCAATTCTCCATTCAGGCCTTTACAGATTCCCAAGTGCACATTTCTAATTTCTCATCTTTATGTCTTGATTTACATGCTTTTATAGGTCATATAGTGAATTCTTGCATTAGGTTTTGCATTTCATTAGTATTTCCTAGCCCTATATTGGTGTTGAACCCCTCTTTAATTTCTAATTAGACCCTAGGACATCCCTATTGCAGATCTCTTTCCCCTTTATGTCTTTGGATTGAGATCACTAGGGTTTCCTTGAGTGAAACTTGAGTGCAAAATGGGAACCCTATCTCCTTAAAGGTTGCCTCCCTATTTCCCATTGTTTCAATTATTGATATAGATAAATAATTAAATGCTAAGATTGGATAATAAAATTGAATAATTATCTTGACATTAATTACAAAATATTGATTAAAGCTCTACAAAAATCCTACTATATCCTATTGAGAATCATGACTCAAATTACTGGCTTGGTCAACTTCCTAGAGCACTTGTGTTTTCCTTCTTCATCAGCCTAAGTTAAGTCACGGGTTTCAAAGTTTTTCTAATTTAGGTCATAGGGTTCTGAAGTTTTGTAACCTCTCAACTTAGCAACTATGAGGGGAAGGCTACTTCCTTCGTTGCCAGTCTGTCGCCGGATTTCTTAACTTCGTAACTTATGTTGTGGAGTTCAAAATTTTTATAACTCCCCGACATGTGATCTCCTTTGATGTCACGACATCCAGGAGATTCCTAACCTCTGGCTGGAGGTTGTGAAGTTTGAGTTTTGGGCAACAGGGCAATCCTTCTATCAAAATTTCATGGCTTCTGGGAACTTTGTAACCTCTATCATGAGGTTTGGAAGTTCAGGTTTTGAGCAATGGAGTGATTCCTTTGTCAGCATGTCACGGGGCTTTGGAGAATTCTAACCTCTCACTAGAGGTTGTAAAGTTCGGGTTTCTCCCAATTGGGCAACATGATCAGTGGATGGTGGGACCAGTCTATGTAGATGGTGATGTTTGTTGTACGATAGTGACATCTATGCTATGTGGATGGTGGGGACCACTTGGGACTTGATAAGGTTGGTGGATCATGATGAAGGCCGACAACCGGCAATGATGTGGAGTATAGATGGCATGTGGGACCATGTGCTCGATGGTTGACTTGGTGACTCTTTGAGAACCCTAAGCTCAATGGTGGAGATTTATTTGATTGCTTATCTGATGACCAGCATTGGAGATGGCGTATGGCTTGAGGTGAAACCCTAAAGGGGTTCAGTAGTTGAACAGTCTATTAGCAAAGAAAAAAATTTAACTCTCTCATCTTTTGAGGGATCTCTTGTAGAGTGGAGGTTGACTCTGGTCAAGCTAAACTATAGGTCGAAAGGTTGAATACGATGAAGGCTGAGGAAACTCTCTCAGAGCTCGAAGCTTGAGGAATAGAGTGGCAGTGACAAGGAGCGGTGGTACCCAGAAGGCGTGGAGGCTAGATGTGAGGTGAAAATGCTTGATGTAGACCGAGAGAACACGTAGAGGCCGAGAGGCTACATGGAGGTCAAGTGGCTGGGCACCAAATAAGTCAAGGGGGTCAAGATGCTGGATGCAAGATGAGAGGCAAGATACAAGAAAAGAGGCCAAGATGCAGGGCTCAAACTGGCTAAGAACCTGGGTATATGCCTAGAGGTTATGGCACTGTGGGAGAGATGGATCTTGCACAAGGTGAAGGTTGAGAGACTATGTGATAATGAGGCCAAGAGGCCAATGGTTGAGTCATGTAGCTGTGTAGCCATGAGATGTCTCTGATTGAGAGAGGGGGTCATGTGAGTTTATGCTACTAAATATTCTTTAGAATGAAACAAGATGTAATCTATTGAAAAGGCTATGAGCTTGATATTGTATTGTAACTATATTTTTGTTACTGAATAATAAAATGGAAATCTAGGCTTTTGGAGTGTGGGTTTTTTTACCTGAAAGGATTTTCCCTACGTATATCTGGGTGTTCATGTTTCCTATATCATCTTTCATTGTTGTTGGTTTTGTGTGCTTGAATCTATTAATGGTGTTATTGGAAATAATTTGCATGAGTTTCTCTCTAAGGGTCAATGTGGGAAATGAACTGTGCTTGTTTCTGCTTTGTGGCATAATGGTCTATGATGGTACCCTTCTTTTATTTCCCAAACAAGTGGTATCATAGTAGTGTGATAGTAGGAAGAGTATGTGTTCTCTTCTTGGTGTGTTGTTGGTTCTGGGCATTCCTTCTGTGAAGATATCTTAGTTTACCAAGCTTGAGGAAATTTGGAGGAATTGGCTGATGTTTTTTGATCCTTTGATGAGTGGAAGTTCTTGCTTTTCTATTTATGTTTATGATACAACACACAACATGAAAGAGGGAGAGAATTGAGTTGGTCATATTGAAATGATGTGACCTGAAACCCATGAGTTGGCAATGGTATAACCCTGATGCAAGGGGTGTGAGTTTATGCTTATGGCTTTGTTGTAGCTGAGTGTGGTTCATACTGGGTGTTTGTGTGAGAGGCTCCCTGATGGTATGGAGATGCTTGGGTTGTTGTTCAGTCATGGAGTAATGTGCTTATGCTAGGTGTTTTTACCTGATATTGAAGGTGTTGTTCTTTGCACCCTAATTGCATGAAGGCTATGGAGTTGGTCATTGGATGATCTAGAAGCTTCTGTAATAGGTCGTCTCTCAGATGCATGTGCATGTTGGTGGTTTTGGAGTTTGTTTGAAATGGGCCTAGAGTTCCTAAACTGCTATTTGTACTTGCATGGCTCTATGGTTTTGTAAGTTTTACATGGTCAAGAAAAACTTGTGGTTATGTGGAGCTGTTGTTAAGCTATTTTCTAGACCCTAGCTTTTGGGTGTGACTAGATGATATAGTTACAGTTTGGCATGGTTTGAGGAGGTGTGATATATTCTCTGAATGGGAGTGTTGGTACGTGACTTGTCACTCATCAATTTTGGTGGTGCTCATGGTTTCTTGACTAAGGTGCTCATTGTGGATGTGATTGGTGAATCAGATCTGAGCTTGATCTAGTTTTTGATTCAAGTTGTCTATGTTGTTGTTCTACTTGAGATCTCAATTTTATTGTATCCAACGTGATGATGAATTTGCATGCTTCTGTTGAATGGATCTAAGATTTGTGCAATTTTGTGGGTTGTCTTTACCTACATGTTTTCTATGAGACAACCTGGATGTGGACTATCTATATCCATGAGGTTGATTCATTATTGGTGTGGACTTGTTAGCTAGCCTTGTCTGTGGTCACTTGAGCACTGGTGTGGTGCTTTGAGATGAGATGATGGATGGTGTTCAGTATGTGAATAGTTAGTTATGGGGACTTATAGCACATGTATCATGATGTCATGGATAGCTTGGATAAATTATTTTGTGTAAGCTTTTGGTAGTGATGGTTTTGTCTACTTGGTTTTGGAGATCTTGGTGTTGCTTAGCCTTGTTGTCAGACGGACATGTTGTTGTGGACCGAGAGGATTTCTAGTTTAGCAGATGTTTGGTCATGATTCTTGGAAAGCTTGTTGTCATAGTTTAGTGGGAGCTTTAGTAGTGGTTGTGTGTTCATCACTTGGTGGTGAATGATCTTCTTTAGTGCTACAGATTTTACGAGGAGGGAATCTTAGATCTTGTTGCTGCAGAAGGGTTCTTTCATATTTGTATGGGTTCTATTTTCAATCACATGGGTTGATCAGTTGGATGGGAGCAACTAGTTTTTTGGTTGTTGATCTAGCTAACGTTCTATCTTTTTTTTTGGAGGATGGATTCATGTTGGTGTTTGAGCTAAGGGATTTGAAGTTGATGTTTGTTACTTCTGTATAGCTCATGATCATAGTAGAGTGGTGGCAGTGTTGGTGTCCTTTTCCATCTGTAGGATGTGATGCTTGTGTTCTTGAGACTAATGCATATATGCCTTGGCTCTTTCTGGATGTTTGGATCTATTTCCTGAATTGGTGGATATCTTGGATGCAATTTGTAGGGGTCTTGGTTTGAGCACAAAAGCATTGTTTAAGACTCTTGAGTTTTCTTTGGAAGAAGTCAGTAAGTTCTTCGTCAAGTGGGAGACTATTGAGAATCATGACTCAAATTACTAGCTTGGTCAAATTCCTGGAGAACTTGTGTTTTCCTTCTTCATCGGCTTGAGTTAAGTCATGGGTTTCAAAGTTTTTCTAACTGAAGTCGCAGGGTTATGAAGTTTTGTAGCATCCCGACTTAGCGACTGTGAAGGGAAGGCTACTTCCTTTATTGCCGGTCTGTCACTGGATTTCTTAACTTTGTAACTCATGTTGCAGGGTTCAAATTTTTTTACAACTCCCTGACATGGTGATATCCTTTGATGTTGTGGCATCCAGGCGATTCCTAACCTCTGGCTGGAAGTTGTGAAGTTTGAGTTTTGGGCGACAGGGTGATCCTTCTATTGAGATGTCATGGTTACTAGGATATTTGTAACCTCTATCATGAGGTTTGGAAGTTCAGGTTTTGAGTGATGGCATGATTCCTCTGTCAACATGTCATAGGGCTTTGGAGAATCCTAACCTTTGACTGTAGGTTGTAAAATTTGGTTTTCTCCCAACTGGGAGACATAACTGGTGGATAGTGATGTTAGCTATATGGCAGTGACATGGATGCTTCATGGATGGTGGGGACTAGTTGGGACCTGATAAGGTTGGTGGATCATGATGAAGGCTGACAGGTGGTGATGACGTGGGGTATAGATGGCATGTGAGACCATGTACTTGATGGTTGACTTAGTGACTCTTTGAGAACCCTAAACTCAATAGTGGAGATTTGTTTGACTGCTTATCAAATGGAAAAAATTGGAGATGGCGTATGGCTCAAGGTGAAACCCTAAATGGGTTTGGTAGTTGAACAGTCTATTAGCAAAGAAAACAAATAACTCTCTCATCTCTTAGGGGATCTCTTGTAGATCAGAGGTAGACTCTAGTTGAGCTAAACTACAGGCCAAAGGGCCAGATGTACTGAAGGCTAAGGATAATCTCTCAGAGCTCAAAGCTTGGAGCAAAGAGTGGTGGTGACAAGGAGTGGCGGTACCCAAAAGGTGTGGAGGCTATATGTGAGGCTAAACTACTAGATGCAAACTGAGAAACCATGTAGAGGCTGAGAGGTTACATGGAGGTCAAGTGGCTAGGTACCAAATAAGCCGAGGGGGTTGAGATGCTGGATGCAGGTCGAGAGGCCGAATGCAAGCAGAGAGGCTGAGATACTGGGTGCAGACTGTTGAGAACCTAGGTATATGTTGATAGGTTGTGATGCCATGGGAGAGATGGATCTTGTAGAAGGTGAAGGCCGAGCGACTGTGTGACAATGAGGCCAAGAAGCCGGTGGTCAAGTCATGTAGTTGTGTAGCCATGAGATGTATCTAACTGAGAGAGGGGGTCATACAAGTTTATGCTACTGAATATTCTTCAGAATGAAATAAGATGTAATCTCCTAAAAAGTCTATGAGCCTGATATTGTATTGCAACTATATTTTTGTTGCTGAATAATACAATGGAAATCTACGCTTTTGGAGTGTGGGGATTTTTACTTGAAATGGTTTTCCCCATGTATATTTGGGTATTCATGCTTCCTGTTTCATCTTTCATTGTTGTTGGTTTTACGTGCTTGAATCTGTTAATGGTGTTGTTGGAACTGATTTGCATGAGTTTCTCTCTAAGGGTCAATGTGGGAAATGAACTATGCCAGTTTCCACTTTGTCTCATAGTGGTCTATGACTGTACCCTTCTTTTATTTCCCCAACATATCCTATTCTACTAGTACTAATAATCTATCTATCTATCTATTTGATCAATCTCTCCCCATTTTCTCTAAGAAAATTTCCTTTATAAGAAAAGGGAAGTAAGAAAACACCAAACATTCTCTACTGCCAAAGCTAAAATCCCTAACATGTGTGATCAGCTAACAACCTCAAAATATAATTAAAAATGGATCTAATGTGATAATAAAAATTGAGTTGCTTCCATAATGGCAATGGGTGTAACAACTCGATGACTCAGATCTCCACAAATCTTCATTCAAGTCTCCCTATTAGAAGGAAGATACAACCTTAAATTCTTGCCACTATTCGATAATAGTTGATGTAGGAAATAATGATGATGTTAAAAGAGGTCAATTCTAGGAGCAGTTGAGGAAACAAAAAATGTTGCCACTTGACAACATGTGTGTAAGCATTTCCCTAATGGTGAAGAGAACTACTAGACAAAAAATAGGCGACATGGTGAGTGGGTGTGCATTCTTCAAAAAGTGAGAGAGTAGTTTGGATGAAAACACCCATGATGGAGTCCTGTGTATAGCTTTAGGCCTAAAGATAAATCAAAGCATGAAAAGGTAGCACAACCATGATGTGGTGCAATTGTGCACATTTTCACCAAAAACTTCCTGCAATCTCCAAAAAACATGCACTAATGTGACAAGTGGTAGGAAAAAAATGTGATAAAAAAGAGATGAGGGCCTCAGGGCCAAAAGAGAAAAATGAAGAGAAATAAACACTTAGAGCAAAACTGCTCCACATTTCTAGTGACTCACAGTGGGCCTTTGTCTCTAGAGGCATGAAGCTAGATATACAAAGCAACATTAAATATAGAAAAATTGTATAATTCCTTAGAGCTTGGGGAATGTAGAATGCAAAATTTCCAAGTCTTCATTAGAAAGTATTACCAACATTTGTAGGATCTTTGAAACCTGAGTGAGGTCAAATATTTATTTGAAGGAGATTTCTCCCCATTTTGCTTGGGTTGCTCTATGAAGAAAAGTAGCTAGGCCAAGGGGATTCACACTTTCTTGATCTCTTTGGTTGTAGGTGGTGAGATCATCCTTTGAAGCTTTGATTTTTCTTATAGCTTGGCCTCAAAGGCTTGTTTGAGTTGCTCTTCGATGATTACCACTCCATCAAGCAAAAATAGAGAGGGGAAACTTGAAAGAACCAAGGCTTCAAAATCCTCGTTTATATCATTGATCTTCTAGTTTAGTGCTAGCTAGCTAATAGATCTTACAACTCTAGGCAACTGGCTACATGTGATGAATTACTTTTTGCTTCCTAGAAGCTTCTCTTTAGTCTAGAATTCTAGCACTCGCTAGAGTCTCATCAATTTATTTATACATCTTGGTTATTAGACTGGCTGAATCAATAGATCAGGGGCAATTGTATTCAATATTTGGTTGACAACTGGGTTTACCTTTACATTCATCTCTTGCACATCAGCGATAAAACTCAATGCTTGACTTAGGGTCATTGTTGCACCTTTGATTCTTTCCCAATGGGAAAAGAACAACATATGTGCTAATAGGAGGAGTTCAGACCTTCTTACTGCAATCAATTCTTGTTGGAATTGAGTCTCCTTGAATTTTATTTCCTCCTTTAATCGATCAATTTCTTAGATCAATCTATGGCTTTAGTTCTCTTGCATATCCTACAGCTCTCTCTGCAATTCTACACTAATATTGTTTTGTCAGCCTAAAATTTTAGTGAATTATTTCTACTTTTGTTGCAATTCCTCTACAACCTTTTCCATTTAGGCCTCTACTTCCTTAGT
The DNA here is from genome assembly GCA_007258455.2 of Sequoia sempervirens. Taxonomy (NCBI): domain Eukaryota; kingdom Viridiplantae; phylum Streptophyta; class Pinopsida; order Cupressales; family Cupressaceae; genus Sequoia; species Sequoia sempervirens. Next base: position 46,962 of record VDFB02041006.1, read on the forward strand.
CATTTTTTGCTTGGTCTCAACCTCACACATCATCTTTTCAACTTTAGCTAAAATATTATCCTTTTTAGTCTAAGCAGCCTGAAGTGATGTGGTCACTTCTCCTTGCATGTCTTGTGCCTCTTAAGGAGAGCGATCTCCATATATTTTACTCTTATATCTACTTGGTGTCTATCAATTGTGGATTTCAAGTTATCCAACTCTACCTTATCCTTTCAAATTTTCTTTTCTATCCCTGTGTAATCAGTATACACCACCTTCTGCATGGCTTTTGCAATGCCAATTTTGTCATGGGAGAGCACCTAATTCATATTTAGACCTACAATATGAATCTCATAGTCTTGATAGTGCATCTCCCCCTTGGGCTAGGAGGCCAATGGCTTCATAGCCAAAATCAATATGTACCTCCTCTCTTCATCAAAACATGCCTCCAACCTTGTAGAATCTAGAGCCACTACAGTCTTTACTAATTTATTCTACTTTCTCTCCTTTTGAGCCTACCTAGTTAACTCTACTTGAGTTTGAAGATTCAGCAAGGACTCAATACTTTATATAGGAATGGGAACTCCAAGAGGAAGACCATAAATGGTGGTGTGGGGTGTGCTTCTAGATGCTTGAGCTTGGGAAGAGGAAAAAGGAAAAGTTATCAATGAAAAAGACAAGATTCCTTGCAAATGTTGTACCGAATGTGGAGTAATCATTGGGGTGATATATACAATGGTTTAAAAGAGTAGCATATGCCTAAAAGAAATCAATTATCATTAAAGTTGTAGCATGGGTGGTTTTGAAAATAAAATTTGGGCCTCGAATAAAGTGATTAAAGTGTCTACTATTGCTGCTATGGTAGATGCATGTTCAACATGTGGGGCTTCCATAAGAGGCTCATCAACAAATATGGGTGGGGGTATATTAAGGATATGCAGATCAAAATTGGTAGATCAGGGATTCTATTCTATAGATGAGGGGTTAATAGCTACAAATGATGCAATGGAAGAAAGAACATCGGCCACAAAACTTACATGGATTGTAGGGGCCAAAGACACTTATGGAGCGAAGTCTAGTTCATCACTATCTTTTTCTGAGGATCATTTTCTGCCCAAGTCTTGGATTCTTCTTCTCTTGGTAGAGGGAATACTGGTCACTCCAGACCCTTTGGTGGCTGACCTTGATGAACCTTGGGCTCCTTGAATTGTTAAAGAAACTATTGTGGAATCTTAGGTCCATTTTTCCTTCGTTGGAATACTGATGAAACATGAGACTTGTGGCTCCTTTTTCTATGCTAATTATTTTTCTATCCCTTTCACATCTTCAACCATCATAGGGGATGATTCGATACCCTAACATTCTCTTCATCAGGGTCCTAGTCAAATTCTTCATCTAGATTGGACCCAACATCTTTATCATAAATATCCTCAAATTATTTGTTGGTGGGAATGGAACCGCAAAAGGGGATTGTCTACTTGATCTCTTACCAATATCCCCAAAAATCAGCCACTTTTCTTTTGGACCACCCCTTCTTCCTCAGCTATGTCTTTAAATACTTGCTCATTTGATGGCCTAGGTTGAACTCTATTATAAAATTGTAAAAAGTGAGCCATGGAGACTGAATAAATGGTATAGCATTGAAATCCACATAGGCATCTTGGTTGTTGAGGGAAATATTTCATCTTTCCTCCTAGTATGGTTGTAGCTCATGTTAAAAACTTAGGTTCTTATCCACATTATACCTCCATTTATCGTAGATGAGCCTAAGGCCAAGATAGGCCAATTTTCTTGTCAATAATTTCTAATCTTCCCTCTTCACGAGCATTACTTTTCTATTGCCAATAGGAAGGGGAATTACATAAAGGATATTTTTCTTTCTCGTGTTGTAGTTAAAATCTGTAATCGATAATTGTCGATATATTTCAAGGGAAAGAGTCCTAGTCATCACATATCTAGGTAGCCGAAAAGGCTCACCTATAAACCCATGACATCTAAATTTTTTAAAATTGAACCCCATGAAAAATTCCAATGGGGTCATATGCTTCTACATCCATTCTAGATAAGTAGGAGGAAACCTTTGCAATGGCTGCTAGGATAAAACTTGAAGCACAAGATTCAAAAAATATTTGGTGAACAAATAATAATCACATGTGCTTGAAAGCACATGGGTCGATATTGAAACTAGTCTTAACAACCCTGACCTACTAAACCTATCAAGTGGTAATGCCAAATGGTCAAAAAAATTAGGGTTTTGATGCATAATTAAATGTACCAAGAAAGATGAATACCTAAACTTAGAAAAATGGTGGTGCTTGCTCAACTCTTTGAGCATCATGTCTGCAATTATTGTGGTTAAGTCGTACATGCATTTACCATTTTCTTGTAGTGTAGGAAAATGCACACCCTTGTAAATTCACACTTATTTGGGCTCACATTGCTTTTTTTATCCTTATTTATGTCTTAATTGGTCGTATTTTGCATCCACAAGCCTAATAAACTACATTTTTTTTGGCTAATCTTGACAAACATCAAAGTATACATGATAATTTAATGATTCTAGCTATGTGTCCTTAATTTTTGGGTTGGGACTATGATGCCACCTAGGGAATCTTTGTCCTCCAAAGGTCTTGAGACCCATATTTCAAGTGTACCTTAAATGGGCCCCTTTTTGGAGTCTATGCCCCAAGTTTCATGCATCGAGACTAAGGCACCACCTAGGGATTCTTAGTCCCCCTTAAGGTATTTTTGGGATTTAATTTCAAATTATTGTAGGATTTAGCCTCCCTTAATTAATAAATTCATATTTCAAATTGTTGTGGTGTAACTTCGAGATATTAAACATAGATTAGCATAAATACAAGGTTCTTTCAATCATTTTATCCTAACAAGCATTCAAGTATTCATTCCTAAGGAAAGTCTATCACATCAAGACAATTCAAGAGAAATTCATCAGGCATTTGGAGCCTTCATCAAGATTCAAGCATCATATTAAAGATCTTCTTGCATCATGTGTGTTTTTGAGCTAACATTTGTGATGTATGGTTTTGATTCAAGCAAGCAATTCAAGTCAACATCCATCAAGTACTCCATTGATTCAAGATCTACATTCAAGCTAGCCACTTCACACAAGTTTGCATTTTTCACAACAAGGTTTTGGTGAGTTGCAACGTAGCACTTTGTTCATTCATTATTTCCCTCTATTTTATTTCATTTCAAGGGTTAATTACCAACAATGGGTTTGACCAAGGAAAACCCCCATTTACTAACAATAAACAAGTTTTTCCTCTCTTGTGTGCTTGTGATTTCAGATTTAGGTTGAATACTTGAAGATCATTTGAAGTGAAAATGTGCAAAGTTGCATTGCATAGTTTTCATCTTCACAGAAACTCACCTACAAGACAAATCTGGAAGTTTTAGAACCTAAGATCTAAAAAGAAGGAAGCACATACATTGAGCCTAAGGATCACATTCAGAGATTCTATAAATTGAAAATGGGACTAAGTCCCCACCTAGGGAATATTAGTCCTCTTGAGGGTATTTTTCAGAGATTCTTTCATATCCAATTATGGCATCCAAAGATTTCACATTTGCCCCAAAAAATGGCAGTGGAACTAAGACAATAGTAAGGGTGTCTTAGTCCTCAATAGCACATTTAAACAACAATTTTTCATTTATGGAATCCTCATCACATTTCTAGACTTCCTAGGTACATACATCATAAATTTTTGTTGCTTAATTTCACCATTTGCATCCTTCATTTAGCTTGCATTACTAGGTTTTGTAAGTTGAATGTTAAGTTGTCTTTTCCAAAGATTTTGCTTGGTGGTCAACCCCTTAAAGCTTAAAGAACCCCCTCTTAGGTCTTCCTTGTTGAGAATTGACTCACCCTTTGGGTCGATAGTCAATCCAATTTGGGGTCCTAGGACATTATTGAGTGACCAAAAGAGAATAGAGTTGGCATTCCATACCCTTCCATTTTCTTTTCAGTTCATTTTGGTGAACCCGGTGTGAATGAGCATTCATTTTTTTGATTTGTAGTCCATTAAAGTCCTAGATCTAGGTTGAATTCATTCTTGCATTGCATCTTTCATTAGTGAAATTGCATCTAGGGTTTCTCATACTTGCATTTGTGAAAGTGCATCTAGGGTTTCTCACATTTGCATTATTGAAAGTGCATATAGGTTGCATTTTATCTTTCTTGCATCATTTCATCTCATTGAAAATTTGAAAAAGTGCATTGTTACTCATCCTACTTGCATTTAGGAACATTGTTATTGCATACAAAATTTAAAAATTGCATTCTCTTTTGCATCCAATTGCTTGTCATTAGTTACTTTTTTCTTACATTCATTTGCACAACTTTCTATTTCTAAACATCAGGTCCCTGGGTAGGAAACCAAGGAAAAATGTAAAAAACTTAGAATTTGTTGTTTTTCTAACAAAAATCACTACTGGGACAAAAACACCCTTCCTGGATCTTAGTCCCACTTAGGGTTTTTGGCTAAGAATCTTGTCTCTGTTGTTTTCTTTTTGTTTCACTTTTGAAACTTCAAAATCTCACCAGTAGGACCAAGACACCCTTACTGGTGTCTTAGTCCTTGTTGACTTTGACTTTCTAGTTTTTAGGGTTTGAAATTACTTTTTTGTGCTTTTGTGTGTTGCCTTCCTTTTTTTTTTCAGTTTGCAAAATTGTTGTTATTTCAGTTTCTTTCATTTCAAGTGCATTTGTTCAATCTTGCATCATGGATATGTGCTTTGGAAATCTTTGTATGTCCTTGAAATATTTGGTAGATGTGTTAAGCTATACTTTTGATAATGACCCTAATTAAATTGAACTTACTCATGCTCACTCAACTCCTAAAGTATGTACTTGTGATGTTTACATCATTGGAGAAGATGATGACATCATGAATATGTTCCTAAATGACTGCCTTAACAACCTTGAAATGAATGCATCTTTTTATCCATCAATGACACAACTGAATCCCCCTACAATACCACCTCTTTAGATGATTGGTTACTTACATCCTGAAATTGAAACAAAATTTGAACCTAAGTTCCCTACAATAGGTGAACCTAGCTCTAATAAAAAAAAAATACTCAACCATTTTATGATAACAAAGTAACAAACACTCCAATCAATCTAGAAGAAACATATGGAAAAGGATTCCCAATTTTGAGTAAATAAGGATGTGATACAACAAGTGAACATGAAGTTCATCAATTCCTATAGAAAATACAAACTAATGAAAGCATAAAGGGGTTAGGATACCAAGACCCCTCTCACAACATACATGTTCCTGAAGAATAACTAAGTCTTCATAGTGATGGTATGGTGATCTTATATTCTCCTCCTAATATGAATGTCCTTCCTAGAGAACAGCCAATGACTCATAACAATGACAAGGATGATAGGATCACCTTAGGTCCTCCTCCTCAACCTTCAACTCAAGAAAATGGTGAATCTAGTAAGCACAAGAGGCCTTACAAGCTACAAAAAATAAAGTTCCCTTCTCCACAACCTGAAAGTGAAAGGAAAATATAATTGCTTTTGAAAAAAGAACTAATAACATTACCACCAATGAAAGATAGGCTCATACTATATCCTAAAGATGCAAAAGTACCACATTGTCAATACCATTGAACTCTTAAAAATAGTACCAATGAGTATCATGCATTCAAGTTAGTATTACAAAACTTTCACTTAAATGGAAATGATTGCTATCAAGTGATTGACTAGCCTATCCTTTTCCTCCCCCTATGTCATGTAATAGTTATACAACATTCTATTCTCGCTATTACACAATATTTCCAATCACATACCTTGGCTCATTCATGTCTGGTACTCAATGGGGGCAAGAAGTAGATAGCCTTATCCTAGTAATGCATGTGTTGTTCCTTAGGTTCATTGTCTACCTTCTGCTTATATAGACTGATATTGGGAGGCAGATGACCTACTCTAAGTTGACTCGCATGTTCTTTACTATTTTTTTTCTTTCCCTTTTTCTTTGTTTATGGGTGATTGCATGTGTGTAATGTAATCCCTCATATTGTTTGATGTTTCCTCTCTAAGTCCATTCCTCTATTTGTACCTTCATTCTTCTGTCATAAGCTCTTCCCTTTTCATTTATCATTACCTTTCATTTTCATTTTTTTCTTGTGTTTTTCTTTAGGGGATGATGCAAGGCATCGAGAAAACCTATGTCTCTTCCATGTTGACCCAAAATATTTTTCTTTTCATTTTTGTCTTGTGTTTTCCTTTTAGGGATGATGCAAGGCATAGAGACACCCTATGTCTCTTCCATGTTGACCCAAAAAAATATTCTATTTTTTTCTTCTCTTTGTGTCATTCTTCTAGTTCTATGTGTATTTGGGGAATGATAATAATTCTAAGCTCTCTATTATCATGGCAGCAAAGACAAATACTAACCCTAAATCAATAGATCCCTTATGTATTTTTGGGGGCAACCTAGGTATTTTCCTTTTTCCTTTTTGGCTAATTTAAAGTAATTTCTCACAACATGGTGTTTAGAAATTTCTTTAAACTGTGGTCATACATTGGCATTATCTTGGCATTATTTTGGCATGATTTCATTTGCATTCTTCCATGTTCCTTGATGTGATTTTCATACTTCATGCAATGTGTTTTTCTCTTTGTGGTGACATTGGGAGTAATTTCCTTCAAAAGCTTGTTCCATCTCAGCATATTATATTCCTCTTAGTGGTGATGTGACATGCTACATTCCCTAAGTTGTGAATCTTTTATGCTTTGATTGATCCTCTCTTGGAGACATTAGGAACAATGTCCCCTAATATTAAGACCTCATGTGAACTAAGAAAAATACCTTCAAACATCCCTCTTTGCCTTGCATTTTTGTACCTTATTAAAGTCATGTAGGTATGGCTTTGATATGGTCCCCTGGGGCTCACCTAGTGAACAAATAGCTTCACTATCCCTTGTGAGCATGCATTTTCTCTTTGTAGCTTATTAAATTCATGGAGGTATGGCTTTGATATGGTCCCATGGGACTCACCAAGTGAACAACTAGCTTCACTAGCCCTTGTGAGCATGCATTTTATTTTTGTCCTTATCATAGTCATGGGGGTATTACTTTGATATAGATCCCTGGGGCTCACCTAGTGGACAACTAGCTTCACTAGCCCTTGTGAGCATGCATTTTTTTTTCATAGTGAACAACTCATTCCACTTGTAAACCTCTTTTGGACAAATATCCTAGACCCGACCCATAGCATGTTGGATGACTAGTCGAAGCTTGATCTATTACATTTTTCCTTTTTCCTTTTTCCTTTTTCTATCTTTGATGGTGTATGTTTGTGATCTGGATATGGATTCATATATCATCTGCATGTGTGTTCCTTTGTTCCTATGTTGGTTTTCCATAGGATCTTGATCCTAGGGGCTTGGCAACCCTATTGGTTATTGTCATTCTATGTTACTAGCATTTGTACATTTGAACCCCTCTTGTTTGTGTCATTGGCTACTTGTACCATAGAAAAATGAATCTTAGACATTTTCATGGTCTTTTAGGTCTTTCTCTTTTGATTCTTGACCTATTTTTCTTTGATTTAATGTTGTAATGTAACTTTTTCATTCACATTAGGTCCTAAACATTCAAATTATGATGTCTTGTGAAGGTGTTGTGAAGTGTTGTAACACTTTTCTACACTCTTCTAGACTCTTCTCATTATAATTCATCTAAAAAATCACCTTTTTTTATCCCTTTTCAAGTCCTATTCTAATGTGTTGTAAAGTCTTGTAACAAACTTTCACACTTTTCTAGGCTTGTTATCACTATTTACACCTTTCTTATGCTTTATTTGGCCCCTTTATGCACTTATAGGTCATAATTAAGTGTATTTTGGAAAGTAAACCTAAAAAACAACATTAAATGAAACTTAATTCCTGACACCCACTTACAAGCCTAGGGTGGGATCAATTAACCATGGGTGGCGAATAAGTCCCTCTTAGCTCCAAATTCAAAATAATTCAATTTTTTTTTTGGGTTTTTATTCAAAAAGACCTTATGTTGGCCTGTGATGTTGTATTATTGGGTAATTATGGCATAAGTGTGTATAAATAAGTTTTTCCCCATCCACTTTAATCCCCATTCACCAATTCATCATATTCACTTAATCATCTCATACACTTAATAATTCAAGCATTTTACATCATTCAATCAAGCAATCATTCAGTCATCTTGGAGTAACCATTGAAATATCTTTAGACTTCTTCAACAAGGTGTTGGTGAGTTTCAGACACTTGCATGTTGTTATTCATCAATTCCTTCTTCTTTCTATTTCATTTCTTTATCAAGGGTTTGATTACCAAAGTGGGATTTGACCAAGGAAAATCCCTATCCTCTAACCCTTAACCATTTTTCCCTTCTTGGAATGTGTGTTTATAGGCCTTGTAGGAAGATTTGGCAAAGAAATAGGTTTTGAAAAGTGGTCAACAAGTCATCAAAGTGTTTCAAGTCAACTATGTAAGGAAAGCTTAGGTGCAGAACAAACTCTCCTAACATCAAAACCATAGGGAAGAATGCAGATATGACTTTAAATTGTTCAATTACAACTTATTAAGATACACTTGAAAAGAATAACAGAAAGGAGAAATGAACACATACACAATTGGAAACCATATTTATGTGGGAAAACCCTTACGGGAGAAAAACCCACCACACCAAGAAAAGACTCTTTGTATTATAGTAAAGAAAATTACATACAAAGATCAACTTCACTTTCTAATGTCAATTATTATAGTAGCCTCATTCACTAATCAACCTTATACAAAAATGCTCTCTGAAACATCCAATGAATTCACTTAGATCAATTCGTGTTCAATCAAGCAACACTTCGTTATCTAACACTATTCATCATCATACACCATTGCCCGAGAGTAATCCATTCTCTTACAGGAACAGTCGCAACAGTCCAACTACCAAAGGTTCACATTCCACTTCGCTCATTGGTTCAGAACACACCATGTAGGACAATCGTTCAGTTAAAGAAGTTCAAACAAAATCGCATATTAGTGAGACACTAGACCGTGTCTCCCCGATGCCAAAATGACCGATCATAGAACCATCAACATGATCATCTCTATAAGTGAGACATCATACCGAACACAAATCCATCGGTGAGAGGAATACTATCGGCAAGAGTTCACATCGATCAGATAACAGTCGGTGAGAGAAACGCTATCGCCAAGAGGTCATATCAAATGCACCAACCTATCGGCGAGACCACATCCATCGGCAAGAGTTCTTACCAAATGCAAACCTGACCAAGTATCATTGGCCAGAGTCACACTAATGTCATTGACAGTTCATGTCACCTCAACCGGTCTATTGGAAAGAGGTTACACCGAAGTTCATCACTTGGAGATCCATCGACAATTCATAAAAAAATCCATTGGCGAGATTAGACCTCTCGGCAAGAGTTCATACCGACTGCAAACATGTCAGCCAAGAGTCTCCCCGATGATCACCAGGAGCCAACCCATCGACGAGACTAGCGTAATTAGAATGAGTCACTCTGAAGGTTCATGCCTCTCCCTGATGCCACTCATTGCCAAGAGTTTCCCTGATAACCAACAGGAACCAACCCATCGGCAAGAGATCTGCCATGACAGAATGAGATGGGAAACTTACAGCAATAGACATGTCTTTCCGATGACTCCTGTCAGCAAGACAAAACCAAAGTCTCAACAAATTTAAACTTTTGAACACAGCTGCTAGTCGGTAAGACTTCCTGAGGGTCTCACCGATTTTTCTCTTTCAAGAGTTTCATGTCAGTAAGCTTTGGGCACATTTTCCAACAATCTCCCACTTGAGGAAGATCTTATTCACACCTCCAGAGCACAACAAAACTACTAAAATTCATGGGCACTAAGGCCTATTGAACTGGCACACTACCTGAACTTGTCTGTGCTCACTGGCTTTGTTAATGCATCTGCAACATTTTCCAGAGTATCCACTTTTTCTAAAGAGACCTCTCCATCCTCCACCATATCTTGTACAAAATGATACTACACATCAATATGTTTCGTCCTGGCATGGAAAGTAGGATTTTTTGCCAAACAAATAACACTCTAACTATCACAGTTAATTGTAATTATCCCTACATCAAACCCAATGTTAGAACACAAACATTTTTACCAGATTGATTCTTTTCAGGTGTGTGTTGCTGCCATGTATTCTGCCTCTGTAGTGGACAAAGCAACTACATCCTATCGCTTACTCATCCAACTAACTGTACCACCATTCATCATGAAAATATATCCACTGGTGGATCTTCTACTGTCAATGTCCCTTGCCCAATTAGAATCCACATAATCTCGAATGATGAGAGTCCTCTGTGGTTCAACCAAATTCCCATGGTAACACAAAGAAAATTCTGAAGTTCCCTTCAGATATCTAAACACTCTTTTCACAACATCCCAATGTGTCCTTCCAAGATTTTCCATAAAATGACTAAGTACTCCCACTGCTTGGGCAATGTATGGCCTTGTACAGACCCTTGCATACATTAAACTGCCAACTGCATTAGCATAAGGCACTCTGGTCATGTCCTCTATCTTAGTAAGAGATTTTGGATAGTCTTCAATAGATAGCTTCGTTCCTTGCAAAACTGGAACAACTAGCTGCTTGCAATCAGTCATACAAAATCTCTCCAGAACAATATTAATATACTTACTCTAACTGAGCCAAAGTTTTCTACTCTTCCTATCCTTGGTTATTTCCATTCCCAGAATATACCTGGTTGCACCAAGATTTTTCATTTCAAACTTTGCAAACAACTGAGATTTTAGATCAGAAATCATTAACTTACTATTGCCTATGAACAACATATCATCATCATAGAGAGAAATAATAAGAACAAGATCATTTTCAGCTTTATAGTACACACAATGATCAGATTTTGATCTTACAAATCCCAATGACAAAAAAAATGTGTCAAACTTCTGGTACCACATTCTGGGAGATTGTTTTAATCCATAAAAAAAAAATTTCAACTTACAAACCAGTTTTTCTTTAACTTTTTCCACAAAGTGCTCAAGCTGGGACATGTAAATTTCTTCTTCAAGGTCACCATGAAGAAATGTTGTCTTCACATCCATCTATTCAATCTCTAAGTCATACGCTGCTGCAAATGACAAAAGAAATTTTATAGACGTCATCTTAGCTACAAGAGAAAATATTTCTCCATAATCAATTCCCTCTACATGGGAATGTACCTTCACAACCAACCTCACCTTATAATTTTCCACACTACCATCCATACCTATTTTCTTTTTAAATACCCATTTGCAGGCAATAGCTTTTCTACCTTCAGGCAAGGGCACCAAACTCCAAGTATCATTCATTTCTAATGATTTAATTTCTTCATTCATGGCTTCCAACCAAGAGTTTGAACCAAAAATTCTAAATTCCTCTTTCATAGTCCTAGGCTCATCAGTGCTAGAAATTAAAGCATAGGCACAAGTAGAATCTAACAAAGAAAACCCATACCTATCAGGTTGCTTTCTTTCACATGTTGATCTCCTCACAGGCTGAGGCTGAGGTTGTTCTTCTTCTTTAGAACTCTTAGAACTACTTGAGCTCTCCTTAGTTTTAGGTACATTTTGAATTTTTAAATCCCCTTTATCTGGTGTTAGAGGAATTTCAACTACATCCTTTTTATTTTATGATTTTGTCTCTGACTGCAGATCCAAAGTAGAAGGCTTCAACTCATGAAAAATAACACTTCTGTTGTATAGAACCTTCTTAGTATCAGGATTCCAAAGATTGTATCCTTTTATGCCAGCACTATAACCAATAAAAATACATTTAACGGCCTTGTTTTCCAATTTAGACATTTTTTCATTCGACACATATGCATATGCCTCACAGCCAAAGACACAAATGTGTCTCAGAGAGGGCTTCTTGCCAAACCATGCTTCCAAAGGTGTTTTCTCAACAAGAGCAGAATTCAGAGAATGGTTTATTAAATAACATGTTGTAGCTACCTCAGCCCAAAACTTCTCCTCCAAGCAAACACTGCTTAGCATACTTCGTGCTCTTTCCATCACTGTCTTGTTGAACCTTTCAGCAACTCCATTTTGTTGCGAAGTGTAGGGTGCAGTTTTATGTCTTTTAATCCCATGATCTTTACAATACCTTTTGAACTCATCAGAACAAAACTCACCACCATTGTCAGTCCTTAAACATTTTATTTTTCTTCCAGTATAATTTTCCACAAGGTTTTTAAATTCCTTAAAATTCTGAACACTTCTGATTTACTTTTCAAAAAATAAACAAATGCCCTTCTTGAATAATCATCAATGAATGATACATAATATCTTGATTTAGACAAAGAAGGAAAATTTACTGGACCAAAAACATCAAAATATATATAATCAAGTAAACCAGAAGATTTGTGAGGGCTAGAGTACAATGAAACACAGTGTTGTTTACCATATATACAATGTTCACAAAACTTGAATTCGAGATTACAATCATCAAGCCCTTCAACCAGGTTTTTACTTTTCAAGGTTTTTAAACCTTTTTCTCCAATGTGGTCAAGCCTATGATGCTAGATCATAGTCTTCTCTATTGGAAGTTTAACTTCCATAGAGTTTGCACTATCAGGAACATTTTTCTCCTTTTCTCCATGAGTAGCCTTTTGTGACTTTACAGAGACACTATTACATTGCACAACATGTGCATCCAACTTATACAAGGTACCAATACGAGCACCCATAGCTAGCACCATTGAGCCTCTAGTCATCTTGAACCATTTCCAGAGAACATGACTTGCACTCCAATATCATTCAGCTTACTAACAAAAAGTAAATTTTGAGCCAGACCTGGTATATGCATTACATCATTAATTCCCTTCATTCTTCCATCAGGGAATTGAATTCTGATTCTTCCACGACCAACTATTTCTAGAGATGAATCACTTGCCAAATACACCCTTCCACCATCATATTTTTCATACTTAGTGAACTATTCTCTATGAGATGTCATGTGGAAATATGCTCTAGAATCAATCAGCCATACATAATTTAATGCCTGTGTAGCCAAGGCTGCAATGAAAGCGTCTGCATCACTTTGAGAATAATCATTGTTAGAAGAATACTTCTTTTTCTCCTCTTTTCAATCTTTTCAGACATGACCAGGTTTCCCACAATTCTAGTACTTTACCTTGTACTTCTTACTAGGAGACTTTGATCTCCCCTCTGATTTAGATTTGGATTTCTTGTCGTTCTTCTTGGCTTTTTCTTTCATTCTACCTCTAACAGCAAGAGCCTCCTTCACCATCTTAGAAGATTTTCTTCTCATCTCTTCTAATAACAAAGAAGCAACAATATCTTCCATCTTAAAAGAGGAAGTAGTACTCCCAATAGCCATCACCAAGTGAACCCAAGAAACTGGCAAAGAACATAGCAGTAGCATACAATGATCTTCTTCATCAATCTTCACACCCACAGATGCTAACTAAGTAATCAACATGTTGGAAGCATTCAAATGATCAACAATAGATGCTCCTTCCTGCATTTTCAAATAATACATCTTCTTCCTCAAGAACAACTTATTCACCAAGGACTTGCCCTGATAAATAGATCCCAGTCTTTTCCACAAAGAGGATGTTGTATTTTTTTCATGAACATTTAGAAGAACATAGTCTGCTAAACAGAGCCTTATCAACCTCAGGGAAGAATGCAAATATGTCTTTAAATTGTTCAATTATAGTTCATTAAGATACACTTGAAAAGAATAACATAAAGGAGAAATGAACACATACACAATTGGACACCAGATTTACGTGGGAAAACCCTTACGGGAGAAAAACCCACCACACCAAGAAAAGCCTCTTTGTATTATAGTAAAGAAAATTACATACATAGATCAACTTCACTTTATGATGTCAATTATTATAGCAGCCTCATTTACTAATCAACCTTATATAGAAATGCTCTCTGAAACATCCAATGAATTCACTCAGATCAATTCATGTTCAATCGAGCAACACTTTGTTATCTCACACTGTTCAACTCCCTCATAGGAATAGTCGCAATAGTCCAACTACCAATGGTTCACATTCTACTTTGCTCATTGGTTTAGAACACACCACATAGGACAATCATTTAGTCAAAGAAGTTCAAATGGAATCGCATGTTGGTGAGACACTAGACCGTGTCTCCCCGATGCCAAAATTCCCAATCACAGAACCATCAACATGATCATCGCTATTGATGACACATCATACCGAACACAAATCCATTGGTGAGAGGAATACTATCTTCAAGAGTTCATACCGATCACAGAATAGTCGACAAGAGAAACGCTATCTCCAAGAGGTTATATCAAATGCACTAGCTTGTTGGAAAGACCACATCCATCGGCAAGAGTTCTTACCGAATGAAAACCTGACCAAGTATCATCAGCCAGAGTCACACCAATGTCATTGATAGTTCATGTCACCCTAACCAGTCTATCAGAAAGAGCAACACCCAGCAAGAGGTTACACTGGAGTTCATCACATGGAGAGCCATCGACAGTTCATAAACAAATCCATCGGTGAGACTAGCACTCTCGGCAAGAGTTCATACCAAATCCAAACCTGTCAGCCAAGAGTCTCCCCAATGATCACTAGGAGCCAACCCATCGCTGAGACTAGTGCTATCGGAATGAGTCACTCTGAAGGTTCATGCCTCTCCCCGATGCCACTCATTGCCAAGAGTCTCCCCGATAACCAATTGGAACCAACCCATCAATAAGAGATCTACCACAATGAAATTAGATGGGAAACTCATAGTGATAGACATGTCTTGCTGATTACTCCCATCGGCAAGACATAACCAAAGTCTCAGCAACTTTAAACTTTTGAACACAGCTGCTAGTTGGTAAGACTTCTAGAGGGTCTCACTGATTTTTCACTTTCAAGAGTTTCATGTTAGTAAGCTTGAGGCACATTTTCCAACAAACTAAACCCTAATTCAAGCTTGGAGACAACACACAACCTGTTTTCTGTAGATTTAACTCTGCGAACCCAACAAGAAGACAATTGTAGATCTGGACCTACAAGATTGACCTTTGAATTTGTAGATTTTTGGAAGACTCACTGACGAATGAGTCACACTAGTAGGCTGAAAAAGTTGATTTTGTCATAATCTAGTTCCCAACAGTTAGAAAGCAGTTTCAAGTGTTTTTAACAATAGGAGGACTGATTCGCCATCAGTGGCGAATGAGTCCCATTGGTGATTTACAGTGGTTTATGCCAGTTTCTAGAACCTTTCAAGATCAGTACTCAACTTCCATGTGCACTTTATTTAATCTCATTCATTTTTGTTTGCATTTGTTCATGTTTTTAGTTCATTCTTGCATACCTCACTTTGGTTTCAAACATTGCAGTTTTCATTAGTTTTGCATTCATAATCAATCAATTACACCACTTAGTTGCTTTTACATTATTGCATTTAGTTTTCCCTTATTTGAGTGAACCACCATAATTTTTGGGGTCTATCTCTCCTTTTAGGTGAAAAACCCAAACAGAGCAAGAGAGGTACATAGGACACCCCATATAATTGTTGGTTCATTTTGGTTAACCTACATTTTGAATACTTTCTTGTCTGATTTGGAGTCCTTAATCATAGATCTAGCTTGCATTGACTATGCATTAGGGTTTGCATGGATTCATTTGCATGCTAGGTGTAAAATTTTGCATTCATAAAAAGTGCATTTAGGTTGCATTTTTGGCATCTAAATTAATTAAAATTTTCTAAAATTTTGCATTTTCATCTTAGGTCTGCATCTTATAGCCCCAAAAACATCAAAATCCATCCAAAAGATTTAAATTTTCTAAAAAACATCCCCACTAGGACTCATTCACCACCTTGGCCGAATAGGTCCCTTTTCACCCCTGAAAATTCCCTTTACAGAACTAAAAACCCTATTTTGATGCTTTTGTTTGCTGCCGTCAGTTATCTATATCAGTTGTCTAAGTTTCTATATCATGCATTTCATTAAATTTAGCTTAAATTTTATCATTTCATGCATGGTTTAAATTTCAAATTTGCATTCTCACATTGTTGCATAACATAATCAGTTAATTATCAGATGAAAATTGCATTTCATTTTAGTCTTTTACGTTGTATTTTGAGTTTGCATAGATTTTTATTTCAAAATGTTTGTTTCAATATTCTCCAAATTTGCAAAGAAAAATTTAGTTCATAAGCATGTTAATCATTCATTCAATGCATTCCCTAGTTATGATAGTCTCTTAGTAGAAGAGAATGAAAATGGTGATTTTTTTCTTAAACTTACACTCCCTCCTATCTCCCATTTGTGTGGATGATGTGTTAGAAAAGAATTCAAACATAGATAAACATGATGATCATCATTGTACTTCTCCTAATACCTCTCCTTTTAGTGACTTAAGGTATCTTGATGAAAGAAGATACAATCATTGAGAATCATGAAGATCTTGTTTGTCCTCCTCCTCATTCCCCTTGGGAAGATAGTATAACAATACAAGATGAATGCATTGCCACCACTTTACCTAGTCTCCATTCATCTCCCAACACCTGCCCTATTTGTAACAATGCTTTCGTGAATGATCATGACAAACACATTTGTGAGGAGGATATGTTGGTATCAAGAAACCTAACGATTGAGAGTTATAGCAATATTTATCTGCTTCCTAATGTTCCTACAATGAGAAGGGTCTATTTTAAAAAGAAGATCCAATCATTGGCACACATGAAAATCCTATTTGTCCTCCCCTTGATATCTCCCCTCTTTTTGATGATGCTTCTTTACAACATCTAACCATGAAATGTGATGAAATTCTTGAAAGATTTCCTATTAGGGTAGATATTATGGAACAAGATAATGAGATTATGGACAAAAATCAAATTTCTACCTCTCCTAATATCTTTCCTCTTAGTGAAGATGATATTATGGTGTTACATATCCAATTGATGAGAATCATGAGAATCTTATGGAACAAGACACTTCAACCATTGAACCAATCCTTGAAATCCAAGAACATTTGGATTGTCATTCTCTTATGAATTCTCCTCCTAGAAAGACTATTATGATGCAAGAAAATGATGTCTTCCTTATGGATACATCAAACAAAGACCGTCAAGGTTATGAATGCGCAAGTCTCCAATAGATCCCCCTCGATCAATGAACCACATAGATACCCCGTTGGACATCCTAAGAATCCTCTAATTATTTACCCACCATCACACAAACAACAAACTCAAAACCAACCTGAACTCATCCTTATTGGCCCATAGTTGTCGTTGCACCAAAAGATTGACCTGTTAATGCCTAATACAACTTCTAGAGTTAACAGATCCATGAGAGGTGGTTAGTCCATGTCACAAATCCTGAGGGGAGCACTAACCATTTGCCAACAAACTCCCCCTCAACATTACCCGAGGGGATTCGAACCTGATGCCTTTGGATCTGATACCAATTGTTGGCCCACAGTTGCCATTGCACCAAAAGATCGACATGTTAATGCCTGATACAACTTCCAGAGTTAACAAATCCACAAGAGGTGGTTAGTCCATGTCACGAATCCTGAGGGGAGTGTTGACCATCTGCCAACAATCCTTTACCCCCTAAGCATAATGTTTCATACCAATCAATTTACAATGACATTTCTCACATATGTAACAAATTATATACAATCAAAGCCAATACCAAACCTAAAAAATATTATGAAACAACAAGGAGAATAATGTGTTGTTATAGAATAAAGTATTTGTGTCCCTCTAGAGCCTAAACCACAAGCACCAAATCATGGTCTTTGAGATTTTACTTTCATAGAAATCAACCCATCCAACATAACTTCACTCAAGATCAATACTATCACATAAGATTTTTCCAAGAAACCTCTAACCTTGGTACATCCCAAATTAATCGATACCTCATTAGGCATGTATCAAGAAGAATCTTTTTTTCCTTATCCAAATAAATAACATTAGTTGCTAGTGTAGACACATAAAAATGACCTAGGCCTACAAGCTCTATTTTAACACTTTCGTCCTAGCATAATTATGACATTTAATTGTGTTCTTGGTCCACATTCGACTATTAATTAAATAATTCATAATTATCTAA
The DNA here is from genome assembly GCA_007258455.2 of Sequoia sempervirens. Taxonomy (NCBI): domain Eukaryota; kingdom Viridiplantae; phylum Streptophyta; class Pinopsida; order Cupressales; family Cupressaceae; genus Sequoia; species Sequoia sempervirens. The sequence goes on from VDFB02041006.1 coordinate 65,087, forward strand.
TTAATTCATATCTCTTTTATTCTTCATGATTATTAAATAAATAAAATTTATTTATTTATTCAATACGTCTTTAATTGTCTAAATCTTCCCGCACTTAAATAAATTTATTAATTTATTTAATTACCTTTGTTCATTTATGTCTTCTCAAATATTAAATAAATGAATTTTATTTATTTATTTAGTGTGTCACTAATTTTCATAATTAAATGAATTTATTAATTTATTTAATTATCGGTCATAATTCTCTAAATTAAATGATTATCTTTAATTATTTAATTAACTAGCTTAACATTTCTCTCATTTTAAATAAATGAAATTATTTTAAATGATTTCATTTTATTAACTGTCACTTCATTTTGCTAAATAATTTGAAAATCGATTATTTATTGTCACACAAAATCCATATTTTGAATTAATTTAATTCAAAAAGATAATATTCTTCCAAAACTCAAGTAATTGAGAAAATTCTATATTTTTCAAATCTTCTTTTCAGTTCAACCTTTATCCTCTTAATTTTTTGGATCTTACAAATCAAGCAGTCTTTATCTTCTTGATTTTCAAAAATCTTTATCTTTTTGGCTAATTATCACATTTATTGTTGACCGTCAATTCAATTTTCTCAAATGACATCTTGACCACTCATTTGATAATTTTTCCCTAACCCTAATTAGGGATTGTCACATGAAATCTCATCCATTGATTTTAGGCTTCCACCAGCTTTCAATCTCATCCATCTGTCCAAAATTGTATTTTCTATAAAATGCCAATTTCCTCACATTCTCGGGACCACTTCATTATTCTAACATATTTATGCTTAGATATTAATTACATACTTTGCATTTAGTTTATTGAATTGGATTACTTGTCATAGGCATAGTCTTTATTTTTCATTTAAATCCTTCAAAACTTGCATAGGGCATAGTCATAATCAGTTGCTCACACATACAAATCTAAGGGAAACAATCATACACTGTAAGCTAGGAGGTGCTATGGAAATGAATCATGGAAGCAAGGAGTAATAGGTATAATCTTTCTTGTTTTAAGCTTTCTTTGTATTTCATAGCTTCTTTGGGTTTTAATATTACGATTTAATCAACTAACTTATCAGAAAAATTACCCATTGATACATTAGTGAACCTAACTCCTTTATTTTTTGTTTCTGTATAGTTTACTATTTTCTATCATTTTTCTATGTACAAGTACAAAATGACACATTTTAGTTTTCCTAAGCCACATCCACTACATTGCAACACATTTGAAAGCCAAAAAGCCACAATCGCAGTTCAAAATGCCGCATTTGATAGATAAAGCCGCATTTTTTTTTATAAAAAGAGGGTAAAAACTTTATTGAATCAAAAAAGTAATACAAAGTTCAAATGAATAGACCCACAGGGGGCCAACAAAACATGAATTTATTCACACCCAAGAAGCACCTCATATCCTCAGCAACCCACTCCTCAAGAATAGGGGCCATGTCATTAGGAAGATTGCCCCAACCATCCACATACGAAGAATTAGTCCTTTTCGTCACCCATCTAACCAACCCATCAGCCACCCTATTCCACTCCTGTGGAATATGGCGGAAGACAATAGTCTCTAGGGAAGAGCACATAGAAATAATATGCTTGACAACCACAACCAGCTACCAATTCACATCCTCCAACTGTCGCTTATGCAACATATCAATAACAATATGAGAATCAAACTCACAAACAATCTGTCACCACCCAAGGCCAACAACATGCTTAATCGCCATAAGAATAGCAACAACCTCCATAATATTATTGGTTTGTAGGAAAAAATACATAGAAAATAAAAACACCACCACCCTGAGGTTGTCTCTACCGATACCACCGACTCCAGCATGCCCAAGATTACCCCTAGATGACCCATCTATATTGATTTTCAGCTCCCCCAGAGCAGGCAGACACCAAACTCCATCATGAGCCACCCTTTCTCGCCCACGCCTACGGTGCACACTGCTCAACTTACTCCTATCCCTAGCAACAAGGGCCAGGGCATTAACAACACCCAAGTCCCTAGGACCAACTGGCACAGAAAAATCACACTTTGCAGACAAAGTCTCCTGCAGAGCCCCAAGAATTCACCTCCAAAGTTGCTTCAAGATCATTTTTTTATCCAAGAAAATCCATCTGTTATGCTCCAACCAAACTTTCCAAACAATCAAACTAGGGCCAATGCTCCAAGCAATTTTAAGAAAAGAGGTTTTGGTAGGAGATGATCCCTGTCTTCTCCAAAAATCATCCAAAGTAGAGACATGGCAACACGGTAATCTCCAAAGATTCCACCAGTGATACCAGATAGCCTTGACAAAGGAACACTAAAAAAAGAGGTGCGAGAAGCATTCTTCATGTTGACCACATAGAACACACATGGAGGGGCCCTGGAACCCCCACTTCCAAAGATTGTCCCAAGTAAGACACTTACCTTGGACAATGAGCCAAGAGAAAAAATTACACTTAGGCCAAGAAAATTTATTCCATACATGCTTCCACCAAGAGACCTCAAAGCTCCCAAAGACCCGTTTATCCAAAACCTGATAACTAGAGGCAACCAAAAATTTTCCTCTCAAATAAGGACCCCAAGCAAGCACATCTCTCCCATGAAGAGAATTATAGGCGCGATCCGATAGAATCTTAGCAAGCTCTTGATGATCCTCCATCACTCCCCCAGGAGGCCAATCCAAAGGGTCCCTCCACTTGGACACATTAATCTGATTCAAAGTTTGTTGAGATTCGAAGTCTGCCACATGACACCTACCCGCCTCCTCAAAAATCTGACACAAGTTTTGAAGGTGGGGATGAGAAGAAAAAATAGGGGGATGTCCATCCTAGGAGTCATGCTAGAAGAGAGCTTCCCGATCCCCATTATAAATCCAAAAAAGTCCCTGTTTAAGAAGATGAGCACCCCATTTGAGGGTACTCCAGATCATAGAACCTTTCCCCTCCATACTGAATCTAGCAACCTCCATGCTTTCCACTGCACCCAAATATTTGTGGGTAAGAATTTTAGCCCAAGACATATGTTGTTGTGAACTCCAACACCACTACAACTTAGCAGGCAGGGCCTGCCCATTCAAATAAGTTCATTGTAGACCAAGACCCCCCTCTTGCTTTGGCCTACAGACAACATCCCATTTCACCAAGCTCCACTTTCTATGAAGAAGGTTTCTAGACCATAGAAACTATCGAGACAATCTCTAAAAATCATTAATAAAACTTGATGGAGTAGAAAGAACAAAGCACCTATAAAGAGGGAGAGTCTGGACCACTGACTTTAGAAGAGTCACTCTTCCAGCTGAAGAATGCCACCTACAAGTCCAATGACTGACTAATCTTTGAAACTTGTCAAGAGTCTCTTGCTAGAACCTTTTAGGGATATAACGAATGAAAATAGGGATTCCAAGATAGAGAAAAGGAAGCTAACCGATCCAGAAATGAAGAATACCTGCTATTCTCCTTTAGATAACCTTAGGAGTATGGAAGAAGTAGATGGAAGACTTCCCCTCATTAATGCGCTGCCTAGAGGCCACCAAGTAGCTATCCAAAAAACTACGCCAGTTGAAAGCCTCCTTAAACTTCGCCCTAACCATCAAGGAAGTATCATATACAAACTGAAGATGGGATTGAGGGGGAATAACATTTCCCCAATTCCAACCCTGAATCAAACCACTATCTACCTGAGCATGAATAAGCCTTCCCAATCCATCTGTAAGTAGGATGAATAAGTAGGGAGACAAAGGATCTCCTTGTTTGAGGCCTCTAGAAGCACCAAACAACTTAGTGGGATCACCATTGATAAGCATCGAGAAGGAGGAGGAAGTAACACAACTCCTGAACCATTCAATCTAGCCACTAGCAAAGCCAAAAGCCCCCAGAATATTAAACATAATGCTCCATTTAATGCGATCATATGCTTTAGCCGTTTCCAGCTTGATAAACATAGATTTTTCTTTTGAGGATTCCATAGAATGGATGGTCTCAACAACAATCACAACACCATCCATGATCTGTCTGCCAGCAACAAAACCCCCTGCTCCTCAGAGATTAACCCACCAAGCCAAGGTTTTAGCCTTTCTGCAATCAACTTAGTAATAATCTTATAAACAACATTACATAATGCAATAGGTCAAGAAAGATCCAAATAATTTTCCCCCTCTTTCTTTGGAATGAGAGCTAAAAAAGTAGCATTCAGAGAATTCAACATTTTTTTATTCATGAGAGATTCCTTAACAACCTCTAAGAGGTCCAACTTAACCACCTCCCAGAATTCTTGAAAGAATTCAACTGGGAATCCATCAAGCCCAGGTGCTTCATCTTTCTTCATCTGGAACACAACCTTCTCAAGCTCTGACAAGGTAATAGGAGAAAGCAACAATTCATTCATTTCATTAGACACCTGCTGTGGAATACAATCTACAATCCTAGCTTCATCCTCCTCTACAGGAGGCAAATCTTCAGAGAATAATGAAGAGAAATACCAATTGCATTCTATAGAAATAGAAGCGGAAGAGGACAAAATTTCCCCATCAAACAACAAGAGAGAAGAGATAACATTACCTTGCCTCCGATCTTTAACAGGGTTGTGAAAAAAATAAAATTATTTCTATCTCCAGCCTGAAGCCATTCAATACGGGACTTTTTTTTCCAAATAAAATATTCTCTTAACTCCCATTCCTCTACCACTTTTGTTGCAGCAATCTCCAACAAACTCAACTCTTCTATTAAGCCTTGATCCTGAATCTGCCTGGTGATTAAGTCCAGGTTATCTTGAGCCTTCTATTTTTCATGAAACAAATTACCAAAATGTTGCCTATTCCATCTTTTCAGCTTGTATTTAACATACTATAACCTCTTTGAAAAGGAGTACATTGTAGTGCCATAAGCTGGCTTCCCAAGATCCCACTAGCCAGAAATCATATCATGAAGAGATTCATCCCGGAGCCACATGAGTTGGAACTTGAAAGTCTATCTAGCACATTATTGAGGCACATCAACCACAAGCTTGATTAGCTAATGGTCAGAACCACAACCATCCAAAATTTTAGAGTTAATCATCCACCTATCCCTCATCCAAAAACTGGACACCAAAAATCTATCTAGTCTTTCCGAAATAGCAACATCTCCAGTTCTCCTATTATTCCATGTGAATACTCCATTAGTTGGTTTAATATCAACTAACCTCAAAAGAGCCATATTATCCTACAAGAGCCTAGAGGAAGGTTCCAAAAAAGCACTACCTCCCCTCTTCTCTTCTAAAGAAATAACAACATTAAAATCCCCAACCAGGATCCAAGGCAGGTAAGGATCCAAGGACCTCACATATCGAACATGATCCCACAGCTAAGCTTTACCTTGGAAATCAATCTGATCATATATATTAGAGAAAATAACTTTCTCCCCTAACTCTAGATGAGAAGCAACACAAGAAATCGAACCCCTACAGGAGATCCACCAAATTGGACCAACCTTTTGAGGATCCCAAAAACAAGCTAGACCACTAGAATTACCAAAAGCACCCACACATTGACATTGCCCATGACCCCAAATCTTTGAAGCCACACCTAACATACCATCCACTGATAACTTAGTTTCGTGCAAGAAAACCATACCAGGAGAATGAATACAAACCAGATCACGAATAGCCCTTTGTCGAGGGATGCTATTCATACCCCTCACATTCCAAGAAAGAACTATCATCGTTGGGGTTGGGAAAAGTGAGCATCAATAGTCTTCACCAAACCAGCCTCAACTAATGTCTCTCCAGCAAGCTTCACCTTTTCTTGGTCCTTTTGTGACCAACCTTAACTAATTTCTTAGGAATCACTTTCTTAAAATATTTTTGCTGCACACCCAGAATAGAGGAAGAAGGTTTAATATTACCTAAATCAGGGCTATCCCGAGCCTCTAAGCAAACCTTACTAGCACCAGAGGGGCCACTAGAGTCAACAACCCCCCCAGCCCCCGCACCAAGAGCTGGAGCAGAAGGAGATAGACCAGACACCATCTAAGGATCCTGGTCACCAAGATGATCCAATCGAGGGATCACTGAAGGATGTACCTCAACCAACTCCTTAGAACCAGAGCCATCCACCACGTGCATGTCAACTGTAAACCCTTCCTCCTAAACTAACTCATCCAAAGCCTCAAATCTATTAAAAGTCTCCCCTTCTTGTCTATCCTTAAAAGGCCTCTTCTGACCCCGTCCATGATTACAAGGCTTAACTGGAACAAAACCATCTTTGTCCGCTGCCATTCCCTGCATAGGATCCTTACCCTTTTCCACCCTTAGATTAGATTGGGAACCCACATTATTTGCACCTCCTGCACCAAAAGCCCAAGGACACCTCTGCTGTAGATGCTCATATTCATGGCATAAACGGTACCGAAAAGGAAATATTTCATAATCCAAAGGCTGAGTCTAGGAATTAGAGCCAATAGTCAAATCAATAGAATTAGGTATAGGCTGACTTAGATCAATCTTGACACAAACCCTCACATAAGAAAAGATCCTCTTATCCAAAGTATGTTGAGAAGGACCAATAGGCTTACCCAACAATAAAGCAATTGATTGTAATATATCAGTTCTCCAACATTCAAGTGGCAACCGAGGAAGGCGAACCAAAACCAGGACCCTAGAAGGAAACTCTTCTGCCGAATTAAAGCCAACATGCCATGGTTTTATGAAAAGACCTACTTGGTTATAAAAATAAGGCCCCCCTTCAAATGCCCTATTTTGATCAGAAATGCATGAGAAATCTACTAGAAAGAAATTGTTTGTAGCCAACAGAACATCAAAGTCACCCTCTAGAGACCATGTCTTGCAGATCCAAGTGTTTAAGAAAGAAAGAGAAACCCTCATCCCCATAAAATTACAAATCAAAACATGCTTACTGTAGTAATCTAGATCTTTAGCTACCACCTTGATTGAATCACCAACATAGGATGAACTTGTGCCCTTTCCAGACATTCATTTATCTTATGCATTTTAAAGGTACTAGATTTTGTCAAACCCTCTCTAGACGAAGCACCATCACCAACCTCTGTCATAGAATTATCTCCCCTCACCTCACCAATCAATGCATTCCTTGCCATTCAAACCCTACACCAAAGAAAAATCCAGCTAAGAAGCCCCAAGACAAAACCAACCTACCTCACAGCCACCACAAAATTGCATGCGAAAGAGAATAACAATAACAAACACCGTCCAACACTTGAAAAACAACTAGAGCTCTACCCAGCTAGTAGAAAAATCAAAAGGATCAATCTTAAGAGAAAGGGGTTGGTGACAATAGACAGCCTAGCACCCACACCAAACCCCAACAGATCTCACCAAAACCCACCCAAATTTGCACCCATGCACTAAAGAAAGAAGACAAAAAGAGCCACCCCTGGCCCCTACCTGCACTACCTAGACTTCCCACCCACGTAGCCACCAAATACACAGAGCCACCAGGCTAGGGAACAGATGCCCTAGCACGTCCACACCCAACACCCATGAGTGCCATCCTTCCTCTTCTTTCTAAAGCCACATTTGAGCATTCAAATGACACATCTATTTTCCTAGACCGCATCTTCCTATTAAACTAGAATGTAGATGTGTCATACATACCAAGTAGTACTCCCCAAAACCTTGTTGAGCTTAACCTCTTCCGGCTGGAGTTCCTCCTAAATGAAGATTAATCTTGTGCCCCATGTATGGCCACTCGAATCGGGGTCCCAAATTAAACACCATTGTTTAGTAGCCAAAAACCTATTTGCTAGCACAACACTGGTCGGTGTGAAGGCATCCACATCTTCACAGTCTGTAGTAGAGGCAATCAATCTTCTATGGGATTTTCATGGGGGTTGGAAGCTTTGTTGTCCTAAGAAAAGAGTGCACTGAAAGGGGGATCCCATGCAGCCAAGCTTCTGAATTCACATGCTACTGATATGTGGCTGGGGAAACCCATGTGGAATCTAGCAGATACTTTTCTGGCTTAACCATAGGATTGTACTTGTTCTCTTTTGTGTTTGATTACTTTCAAAATATCATGCTTTCCAAGTGTTTGCTAGTTACTTAAATGACACAAACAACACTCAAACATCTGGAAACAAACATTCAAACTTTAAAAAATTTGGGTTTTTGACCAAAACATCAAAAAAATTGAATTTTTACATTCTGCACCACATCTATTAAACTGCAATCGCTCTGACGCACCACAATTGATAGTCTTTGCAAAGCATCTACTCTGATAAAATACATTTTCTTCTCCAAACACCGTATTCACCTATCTTGCAATGCATTTGAAATCTGATAAGCCACATCTGCTACATTAAGCCGCAATTGCAATCTGTAAAGCCGCATTTGCAAAATAGCACCACATTTACCATCTGAAATGACACATTTTATAACTGTAACACATTTTTGAACTGAAACAATGCATTTTCCTAGAAGAAAAATAAACACTGTCATAGACCAGAATCTTAGTCCAAACATCTTAGCCTGGTATCAAATATCTTTTCAAAAAAGTCTAGGTCAGAAACCAGAATTGAAATTGCTCAAAATGTCCATCATTTGCATTCACTAGCTTGCATTCTGACCATAGGTTTAAATTTCCAAATTTTTAGTTGTATTCCCTAGGTGTCATAATTTTCATTTCTATGATAAACTTATCCTTAGGTTTCATCTTGGCAATACTTTGGATTAGGCCAACTCACCACACTTTGCAAAACCATTGTTTCAAAACTAGGTTATCTTGGTACATAGTCATTATTCCTCTTTTTTGTCATTGTCCTTTTTGTTAGAACCTCCAACTCAACAGTCTAGTTAGGAAGGCTCACTGTTCATTTCGACCTTGTCATTTAGTCCCTTTAGCAAGTCCTTTTGATAACCAAAATTGTAACATAAGTCAAGCTTAGAGTGGTTAGGAAAAACCTTTCTCGAAATATTGTCCAAACTTAGTCCTCATTTTAAACTTAGACTTTGCATTGTCCATCTCTAGTCCTCATTTTCAACCTCGACTTTGCATTAATCATCTTAGTCCTTAGTCAACATTATCATCTTAGTCCTCATTTGGCACTTTGACCTTGAAAAACTTGTTATCTTTCCTTCATCATTTCCTTAGGAAAATGTCATCATCACCTTGCATTGTCATCCTTTATTCTAAAAATACAAAAAATTAGTGTCATAACTTGTCATCCTACTCTTTATTTTACATTAGTCATGTTCTTTAGACAACATTGTCGCATTATCATCCCTTATTGTCTAAAATTCAAAAACATAGTCTGGCATTATCACCCTTTATCACAAAAATCCAAAAACATAGGCTAGCATCATCCTTGCATTTAGTTGTCATTCTCATCACTCTCATTTGAGCAATTCACTTTTATGGTGGAAACTAGACTCCAAAGAAAGAAAAGACAAATGGAAAGCTTTGGAAAAGATTCCAATTCTACTATCACTAATCACACGTATGACCCAAATTGGACATTTGATGACCCATTTAGCAACAGGGATACTCAACCTCTCATGACCATACCATCCTCATCAAAAAACCCCTTTGAACCATTCTTACATAAGGATGAATATGGACAATTACTTGAGGAAAACCTAGAGGTAGCATCACAGGATCTAGAGGCGGCCTACTTCATAGAACAAATGGTCTTATATGATAGAGACAAATATTTGGCCATACTTTTAAGTCAAGTAACTAAATTACCTAGTCGGTTTGACATTAATACTTTGAGACCGACATCTCCTGACCATAATGTCAACAATAAAAATAACATGTCCCATAGTGGTCAACCTCCAAACATTACAAGCAATACCTTTTTTGATGCTACCTCGCAAACTTTCACAACTACCATGAGTGCTACCTCCAAAATTTCAAACAATTCCAATTCAATAACACTACATCCATTGGAGGAACACAATATGCCACATTACCTACACTATCCACAATATCGTCACAATCAGCTGGAGCCACCTTTGGATCCATGAAAATGTGGGCAAGTTATTCCAATCCTCTATTTGCCACTTCAGTAAATGACATGGGGGGCATCATCAAGCAACTCAAACCCTCCATTTATGACTACCTCTAGTACCATGAGTGCATCTTCATCAAATCCTATCATTGGTACCTCACATAATCCTTTGGGAGGAAGTAAATGACATCTCCTTATTCAAGGACCACAACCAAATGTTAACATGTCAACACAACTTAATTCCATCACCTCCCAAGGAAAAAATACGAACATTCCCCTTGTACAATCCCAACAATTTGGACAAGGAAATCAAAACACACAACCTATGGCATCATTCTCACATCAAAATATTCATTGTTGCCATATTCCCCAAATATTGACCCAAATGGTTGGGGGACACATTCCAACATATTCATCCCATATTCATACCCACCAACATGTCCCCAATCTAAAATTTCAATACCAACAACATGCAAATCAGAACAGATCATACATGTCACAACAAGACATCCCTCAACAAAACACCAACATCCACTCACAACAAATAGGGACCCATGGGGTGCCAATCAATCCAATGTATGGTGCCAAAAATGAATCTATAATCAATGCCTTACAAGCTAAGCTGATGGGTCTAGAGAAGACCATAAAAAATATGATTTATCTGTATATCCCTTTTACATGAACTTATACATGTCACCATTTCCTCCAAGATATGTGTCACCTAATTTTACCAAATACAAAGGAAAGACAAATCCTATCGAAAATGTCTGAGAATTTGCAACCAACTGTATGGACATTGCATATGAACAAACATACTTGATGAGACTCTTTTCTACAAGTCTTGCAGGTCCTACCCTTGAATGGTTCTCCACTCAAAAGGATATCCAAACATGGGATGAATTTAAACACAAATTCATAAAAAATTACTCATACAACATTGACATGGACACCTCTATTACTAGCTTATGTACTCTCATGCAAGAGGATGCTGGTGAAATGTTCATCCCATTCTTCCAAAAATGGAGAAGTCTAGCTAGTCATTGTCACATCGACATACCCAAAAAGGAAAAGGTTGACATGTTCATTCGAGTAGACCGTCAAATTGACATAATGCATTCAACTAGGTCATATTCATCCATTCGCAAATAAATCAAGTTTATTTATCAATCTCCTAAAGTCATTAGTTTAAATCAAATAAATCAAACTTAATCCTATCATCATCTATTTGATTAAATAAATCAATCATTTATTTAATTAAATCTCAGAGCATCATTCATCTCCCTTTGATTTGATTTAAATCCCTAAATCAAGTCAAAGTGGTCAAATCAGCCTAATCATCATCCTATTAATTGTGATGGCTAATCTAATGCTAATCTCACCCACTTGCATTCTCTAGATTTGGCCCTTGCACATGAAATTGCATTTAATTGATTTATCAAAATCTTTATTTTCAACTTGGCATAAAGGAAGAATATTCTCAAGTTTGAATCTCCGCCCCAAGTGGACATGTACACTTATGAGCATTTATGAGGCCCGTCTCTTACATGTACCTTCCAAGGTCAAACTCAGCATTCATTGCAAATTTGAATTCAAATTCTCCCTCTCATGGGCACTCTTCCCAAATCTTGCACAACCATTGACCACTCACCATTTGACAAGTGTCATCTTCTCATTGGCTTGATGTTTGTCCCACATTGGTCCATTTTCAACACTCTTAGCATTTGAAAATCTATAAAATAGAGGCTTCATCTCTTATCAAACCCTTCACCATCTCTCCACAATCTTGCAAGGTCACTCTCTTCATTTGAGATTTGATCTTGTCCATTTCATCATCATCATCATCTAAGCTTATTGATCAAGGGTTGGGAAACGGTTACTAGCACATGTAACACCAATCCAATATGGGATAGTTTGCATCATGTTTTCTTATGCTTTTGTTTTAGATCTTTTGTCATTTGTTTGCATTTTGAACATGATGTAATATTTCATAAGGATGTTGAAGGTTTGCTTTGCTTGGAAACTAATCATGCTTGTCTATGTTAGTTACTAACCATTTGCAGATTTGATGTCCACAATATGGCTAGAAGGAGGGCAATCATTATTAAATTTCAAGCAATGTTTGTTATAGAACGAAGGCTTTCTTTTTAACATTTTCTATGAAAGAAACTTTACTTCTTATGATTTGGGCCAACTTTTTTCAACTCTGTTAAAATGAATTATGCATCCCAAATACTACGAAACCAAGTGCAAAAATTGCATTTCTTTGTTCTAACTACATTACTTCAGTGATTTGCTGATCATATTAAGTTGCTTTCTTCTGACTTGACTGAGTGGATGATATAATTTCATTTTTTGAAAATTTCTTTGAACGCATATTACCCACACTTTCATTACCTTCCAATTCATCTTTCTTGGAATCTGCTCAAGGAAATCTTGTCTTGGTGTTATTGTCAATTTTTGTTTTGCTAAACAAGATTCTTTCAAATGAATCTGGTCGTTGTGGAGCAGAATTAGGTATAAAATATTACAAATATCTGAACGATTACCTTAGGCTGCATATCTTTCTCATGAAGTCTTTTATGACTATACATTTTGTGTTTGGGATTGCCATGATGATTCAGTATTTTCCTTAGATCAAAAATTTCACCTATTAGTTACATTTGCTTGAAGATTTCTGTGGCTTTCTTTTTGTTTTTGTTAACAAATGCATTTTTGTGCATATCCTGCAATCTTTGGTGTTCCATAGATCACATTTCCACGAGGAATTCTGTTAAACAATATGCACACCTTACTAATAGCCCCATTGCATTTGGGATTGCCATGATGATTCGGTATTTTCCTTAGATCAAAAATTTTGCCTATCAATTACATTTGCTTGAAGATTTCTGCGACTTTCTTTTTGTTTTTGTTAACAAATGCATTTTGCGCATATCCTGCAATCTTTGGCATTCCATAGATCACATTTCCATGAGGCATTCTATCTAACAGTTCACGTTCCTTCTCTATGCTTTCACATTCTGCATACATGTATACCAGGGTAGAAATGGAAGGCGCAACTGGGAAGCAGCCTTTATAACATCATTCCTGCAAACTCTGCAATAACGTGAAAACCCGACTGTCACACATTGATGGATGTTCATACCCTGTTCCAAGACCCCCATTTTCACACAGGCAGGGAGGATACTGACAAATATTGTAGAATATCGCTCTACATCTGCCAATCGCATTTTCTTGAAAGTTTTTAAAGCTTTACAACAAATCCATTTTGTGCATACCCTGCAATCATAGCCTTGCAAACTGGTTATATTTCATGATGCCACATTTCTATGGGGCATTATGCTAAACAATCCATGTACCTTCATCCCTATTTTTGTGATGAAAGCTCTGGCTGCGGAAGTGAGGATTACTAGTTAATAAATGACAGTTTGAAAGTCAAATGAAAGGAAACTTTAAACTTGAAATTTCCCTCCTGTTTGGCCTTGGTATGATTTTATTTTTGAATCCTAATTCTGTTGTAGGAATGAGCATTAAACATGAACATTTATATGCAAAACCATCTTTGTCAGATGTCTTTTGATATAGGAAGGCAAGGGCAACGTATTTAAGAGGAGGAGTGGCGCAATTACTCTCTTGACTTTCTTGCACATCTTTTATACTTGTTAAATATATTTGCTTGAAAGTTGGACCTTTTCAAATGGATTCCCTCCAAGCTACATTAATATGCTGAGCTTCACTTTTGATGTGATGTTTGAATTCTTATTTTTTGGATAATCTTTAAGTTTTACAATGAAGAATGTCATTTCTTGTGCTCCTTTTGAAAAGCATATTTAATACTAGATTTTCATTAAAAAAATTGAGTTTTGCATCAAGGGAGGCTTTGATCTTTGCTAACAAAATTTTTGTTCTTGGTTAATGTTTGCTATAAGAATTAGTGGAAATCAGGATTCTTATGAATTCTTCATTCATTAGTTAAAAGAACCATAAGTCTTTTTCATTTAAAATCATTTTATGGTTTAAAGTAAAGGCTTAAAATGATAACATGATTCTTGTGTTTTTCTCTCTTTTTGATAGGAAAACAAAGAAAGGAAAAAGGTACAAAAGCAAACAAAGCACAATAAAGGTGCAATGAATAACGAAGGTACAAACAAGGAGAGCAAAGGTGAAATGAAGAAGGAGAACAACAAAAGTGAACAAACAATGACATAGCATGAAGGGGAGAGATTGAAAGATTAAAGTGTTTCTTAACACTCTAGTGTTCTCTTAAACACTTTTTCATGAAACTTGTCATCTTTTTTTCCCTTAGGACACTAATTCTCATTTGGATTTAAAAGGAACACTTTGATTTTTTTGGTCGCAAAGGGTTAAAATTCAAGCTTAGACACTTACTAGAGTTTGTTTTTTGGGACTAAAAATCGAACAAGGCAATCTTCATCTTTCCTTTGGTGCTTAAAACAAATCAAACCATTTCTTTGAAGGCTATAAAATGAACAAGTGCTTGAATTGCGTGATTTTGTCTTTCGAGTGTGTATCCTCTCCCCTTGTGCTTCGTGCGATCTAGGGTGCAAGAGAAACACTCAAAATACATTTTATTGC
>VDFB02041007.1:0-15526 GCA_007258455.2 Sequoia sempervirens
CAACCCTCCATAAAGTTGTTTGTAACATTTTCAATAGATACAAGTCATGTAAGCTACATAAAATGGAATTCAATAGAGGATACAATACTTGGAAGTTCTGGTGTAGGGATTGTATGCATAGCAGTTGAAGGTTAATAACCCATGAATCATCCATCTCATACCATTCGTCATAGCCAAAGGGTACAAAGCAATAATATTGACCAAAATATAGAGAAAACCCAGAATGTACAAGTGTCCCATAAAGCTCATAATTCATCTCCACATATAAAGCAGAAGATGTACAAATAACATTAAACCAATATAAGGGGAAAATATTGCTAAAGGAAATTGCTTACAAAATCCAACTAAACAAAACTCACTTTATCTTGTTGAGGATTGCTAAAAAAATCCCATTGTTGGCAAAACACTTAGATGAATGGTTGGCTAAATCAGTGGAGTGCATTTCTCAAGAAATCAGCCTTAGCTATCTCCAACCTCAAATCAATATGGTTCAAATGCATTTGAGCAGTGGAAAGAATGTTTGCACTTCACCTATCATGAAAATTCATCATCCTTATGGCTTCCCCTCTCTTGGAATGACAAGAAGCTCAAAAATGAAATCAATACAAATACATTTTGAAAAAAAGACATTCTTGACTTCTGAGACAACCACATTCCTGACTTCTGAGACAACCACTAAAATCAGATTTTATTCGTAGAACTACTTCCTTGAAAATATTAGCATGGGTTAAAACGTTCCCAGAATAGAATTATTCAAATCCTAATGATGTGAATGCAAGTAATAATGAGCATCTTCTTGTTGCCATTTCTAAAAAGAGAGCGTGACAAATTGCCCAAAGTCTTCAACATAAAATGGACACTCTAACTTCCCCTAGTGAGAACAATAGTTCTAAATGATCCTGAAAAACACAAAGGACACAAAAACCCTGAATTGTACCTACATTTCAAACCCCAATCGATATCAATGCCAAAATAAGAAAAACCAAATGATATAATTAATCAAAAAAGTTAAAATATCTATAATTTGTGAAATGGACATAAAACGTCTACTGGCCCATATTTCAAGCTTTATGGAATGCAAGTATAAAAATGCTTACAATTCAAACCCTGTGCAATAACACACCTAAAGCACCTACATTTCAATTAGATACCCAATCAATATGAACACCAAAAATACCTAAATTTCAAACCCAAAAACAGGTAGCTAAATTTAAAAGTAAGAAAAATAGCTACGTTTCAAACTGAAATCCACACAAAATGCACAAAACAAAATACTCATGCCAAACCCCAAGAAAAGCCAACACAAAAGACATACATTTCAAAGAAGAAGCACCTACATCTTATGATGATCAATTAATCCCTCAGCATCAAACCCCAAGAAAAAGAAACATCAACATCAAAGAAGCACCTACATTTCATAATCAATTAATCTCATAAAATTCTTGATTTTCACCAAATAGAGTCTCATGGGATTTTATGGTCACAACTCCGCAATGCCTTAACAAGCGGTGGTGTGTAAATAATATAGTGCAACACAAAATTCTTATAGCACTTATTTTCCATATTTTGTAGGCCTGCCCCCTGCACATCCAAAGTTGGACAAAGCGGGAAAGGAAAAAACCCTAAATAGGATTGCAAATTATGTATTTTCATGTATGCTAAGCCACATTTTATGTTCACTATATGTAATTCATGCCAAAGATATGATAAAGAAAATAGGAATTTCAGCATGAATGTGAGACCTTTGAAATGTTTGAACACAATATGCATACACATTCAATGCTAGGAAAGGGAAAAGACAAATAGTTTTTGTATTACCTGAAAGAATAAGAAGCATTTTGCAGCCAACATTTTGGCCAAATAAAATATCAGTGTCCAATCTATCACCTACCATGCATATTTGTGACTTACTAATCTGAAACCTATGACACAAAGAGCATGATAAAAGTTAAGAGTGAACTTGGGGCCTTAAAATAAAGAAAATGTTTTACTATACCAGGGCTTGGGAATTGGTATAATAAATTATGTAGCCATTTTCCTCTATCATTGTAAGTTTGGCTTGGGTCAGTATTGGATAGTTACCTACTCTTTATTGCTTGAGGAGTTTATCTGGGAAAATCTCAGCAAACAAACATATAAATATAAAATTGGTCTCCCCAAACTCACTCATGGGATTCAGGCTGAAAATCCTATAGGAAATGCTTTACCATTTTTCTACTCCATACACTGCAATTTGATAGCAACCATTTGTCATGGCTAATGGTAAAATCTTTTGTTGAGTTCATTGTACATTTCACTAAAATGCATAATAGTGCTTGTTTATCATGACATGTAATATTGCTACACTGCTAGAGAGCTTTAGCACTTATTGTCAAACTATATGGGAAAAGATACCCTCATATGAGATTGATATTTATTAACTTATAGGAAATGCAGGGCATAGCATCTTCAAGAGATTCCAAAAGATGACAATTTTTGAACAATATCTTTCTAGGATTATTTGTTAAAGGTATGGCCACTGGCAAACAATGCTAACTAAAGAATTTAAAGAAACCTACCTTTAAAAAATTTAGATGTGAAATAGTAAATTGAAAAGGTTTTTGAATCACAAATGGTTGACTACCAAGCTAGACATGATGTAAAAGACCAGCTAAATGATAAGCAACCAAAAGCACCATAAAATGTAAAAACCAAATCATTGGCTACTAATAGCCCACATTTGAAAGCATTTGGACAAACTCAAAATTCAGTATCTCGGCCTCATTAAGTAACTTGGAATGGTCCATGCAATGGTTAATTGCAAGTATCTTGAGAAAATAGAACTTAAGAGTAAGATAATGTTAGAATCAAAAGTAGTTTCAATTCATTTTGTTAGATTTTTCAAAGATCAAGGGTTATCTTTAGTGTATGCATGTAGAAAATTGAGGAACAAAAGTGAAAAATTAATAGATGTTAGTGGTTCTAGTGGAATGGTAATGGTAGACACTCATAACAACACAACCCAGGTTCAAACTCCCACACTGCAATAAAATGGCCAACCAAGTGCTAAGGTTGTATAGCTTGAAGTGAAACAAACATGTACCAAGGAACTGCCATGTAATGGCAATGCTAAGCACAAGTATAAGCATGACGCAGGTTCAAATTCTCTCATAACAATTAGATGGCCCTTAATTCCAATGTTGAGGTTGTAATGTAAAAGCCATTGGGCATATCTGATATTTAATGAAATTTTTTAAAGCTTACACACCAATATGAGTACCATTCACAATCACCATTCATCTAGAAAAGCACAAGAACAAAGTTAAAAAATGGTGCCATAAGTAAACATAGAAAGCAAAGAATACTTATCAATATCGTTAAACATATAAATTTTCCTTAAACACCTGACATGCTTTGAAATTTAATAATAAAATGCTAAATTTGGATAAAATAATGTATAATCCCTCACTAGACAGGATGAGCTCTCGCTTCTGCTTCTTCAACTTTCAAACAATCCACACTTTTTAATAAAAATACTTGCTTTCAAGACGCTCTCCTCCTTCCTTCACTTCTGGCCGCCCTGTCTTCTTCTCAAGAAGGTAAATGCCAGAGGAGACAGTAATTAGAAGTTCTAGAGGTGGGGTCTTGGTTCCACTTCATCCTTTCATGCTTGGGAGTACCATAGACACTTGATCTCCTCTTGTGGCCAATCAATATTGACTGGACTCTGGCGCAACTATCCTCCCACCCATAGCGACCCCCATCACAAACTTTGGATTTCACCCTTGGCAACCTGCAAACACACCTAGCCATCTCCTTCCTCAAACTTGTTTAGTATATCAGAAAGAGAAGATGTTAAGATTTAGGGAAAACGCAGACATTACCAGAAATGAGAACATGTGATGAAAAGCCAAAGAGAAACCATTGAAATTATTGAAAGCAACACGGGAATCAAATATCGATTCACTTCTCTATTCAAATCTATAATTACTTGTTGAAAACCCTACCGAAGTTAGGTGGTGACGATGAGGCGGTTACTATAGTTTGGCGCTGCCTCTAACAAATATCCGACACTTCCACTGTTTTCCTATACAATAGAAAGGGCATTTTGAGTTTTTATGTATACGGAGAATGCCGCTACAGTGGAACGCCTTACGGTGTAATAATATAATATTATCTAATATTTAATGTAATATTATATACTAGTAGTATTTTGTATTAAATATTATAAATATTATATTATAGTATAGTATTATATATTATATTATATTATATTATATAATATAAATATTATATTATGCAGGTGGTAAGGTGGGTGCCCCTCTAGTCTAGCGGAGGGGACATGACAGTTTATGCCATGGTGTTTGGTGACAGGGGTGAAGGGGATGATGTGGGAAGTTGCTCTTGCTAAGTGATGGGTAGGAAACATCATGTCAACGAAGTATGTGTTTTAATGAGGGACCATGGTTTCCATTTTTGAGGCCAGTTTGAGTGCATTAATCTAAAGGTTTTAGTCATTTTAGAGTTAATCAGCACGTTTGGAGGGGATTCATTAGTGGAGGTGATGGCCATGTAGCACTTGTCATTAATTCATTATTAAGAGTTGGGTTTTATGGCGAAAGCAAGGGTTTTTCCTTTCCATTATTATTTTTTCTTTTTGGTTGTGAATGGTGGTCTCTCTATCGGCTGGGAGTGGCTGGTTTGGGTGGCATGGTCAAGAGTGCTCTACGTTCATAATTGGAGGTGTGGGTGGATGGGCTAGTCATTTAGTTTTGTGATTTTACCCAATGACCAAATTATTGATTTATTTTAAAAATACTACTAATGTTAGTCCATGTGACTAAAGTTTTTAGTCATGTGACTAAGTTTTAGTCATGTATAGTCATTTATTTGCCAAATTCTGCTAGTGTATCTTATCAATTCATGTCTAGTCATGGCATTGCTATAAAGGAACCACATCATCACTTGGTTTAAATTTAACATCTTATCACTTCAATCTCATAGAAAACTATCCATTTCTATCATGATAACTAGATCAACATTAACATGGAAAGTAAAGAAAGCATAACATGCATAGAACCACCATAAGCATCGCAAACAAGAAACAAGCATAATATCCAGTGTCCATGATCAACCAAAATAGTCTAACACACATATAGTATTAAAAGTTTTTCAATCAAAATATTGCTAAATAGGGTGTAGAAAATAGTAGGCCTCATAGATGCCTTGTCACATGAAATGGTTTTTCATGTGCATAGGTATGCAATCCAGTTATAATTACCACACTTACCATACCTATTAGGGATGTGATATATGTAAAATTATGACTTCAAGAATTCTCTAAGTGCTCTTATACTAAATGTTTGTCACCTATCAACCTAATACTACTCTAGGAAATTATCTTGCTTTTGTTTACCACTTAAAGCATGCAAGAGTAGTCCAACCACTCCTAAGGATTATATTTCCACTAAAAATATTTGAGGTGCCTCATTTGGTGGTTTAAAACACTTAAATATTACTTTGCATTGCCTAGGAATATTTATCTATCACTACTACTCAAAGTTTATCATTTTTCCTTGTAGAAGAATATTTTAGTCTCAACTATTGATTGAAAGTTTTTATCACTCATGTGAAAACCTACCATATTCATTTCTATCACTTAGATAACTATTGTGTATTTTATTTTTGTTATATTTACCTTGGAAAGGAAATAATGATAGGTCAATCATATAAATATATGAACATTTCCTTCTTTCCTTGATAAAATATAGGTATATCCATGTTATTTTACTTCTCCAAAAGTAAGTTGTCCCTATTTATTCACTAGTGTCACTAAACAATGCTTCTCTATCTCCTAACCTTTGTATGGGCTTATAGATGGTAAAAAATTAATGAAAAATAGACAACTCTCATAAAAAATCTATTATATGCATGTGACTATAGAGAAAAAGAAGCCTAATAATCCTATACAAATAAGGAGTACATATATAATCTAAAATAGTAACATAATAAATAGAAAGAAAAGAAAAGAAATAATATTTTCACCTAAGACTATCCTTTCAAATAAAAAACCTAGTATAGTAAAAAAATTCTTTGCTACAAAAATGTAGCAATTTTATAGTACAATAATGCATCTCTCAAAGCTTCCTCTTCAACATGTGTAGATACAAATGGGAACATTGAAAGTAATTTTAGATATTGCATGGAATCAGAGGGACGATGGTGAGTAGGAAAGGGAGCACTTTAGGTTTTCTAAAATTTTCCAAAGGAGAGGGCAATGGTGGTGGAGACTTATAGGACGATGATGAGATTCAACTATGTTTCTACCTGGAAATTTTTTTGGGGAGATCCTTTTGGCTTCTCCTATGTTCTACGAGTGATGTTCCTACTACTAATGTGTGAGATGTTTCTATCTTTTCTGCCTCTATTTAGTTTCATTTTTTGAGCTCGTGGGGGAATGATTTGTTGGTCTCTGATGGTGGGTTGGCTGGTGAGCTGACTTCATCTGTTTCTTCAACATATGTGGGTGAACTAATTTTCTCTTCTCCTGTTGGACCTTCTTTGAAAGGTATTGTTTAGGTGAATGCTTTGATGCCTATGCTATTGAAATGATCTTTGTCTGGTGTTTTGGTGGCTGTAGGCCCTTTGGTGCCTCTCTTTCTTAGTCAGTTCGGAAGAGATGGTTTCCTCTTTTGCTATGGATGTGATGTCTTTGGAGATGGAGACCCCTTCAAGTGTCTATTCCATTCTAGTGAGCTTTTCAGCTTCCTTCTCCTCAGAATGGGCCTTGCTTGGCCTGGTTTCACTAGTGCCATTTTGGTAGTCATAGAAGTTGTTGCTTCATGGCTACTCCCTCCTCTATTTGGGCAGGTGGTTCCTTGTGTTGGTGTGTGCTTGTTTCTCCTCTATTCGCTATGTTTGGTTCCTATCCCTGCTGCATTCGGGAGCTTTTTTGTTTCCTTTAATAAAGATAAATTCTCTTTTCTAGAACATTTGTTTTTCCTGGTGCTTGCCCTAGTTGTTGTTGGGTATTGTTGGGTTTCCTTTTGTGTTGCATCTAGGATTTGTCTCAGCTTCCTAAGCTTGTGTGTGGGCTCATTTGTGCACTTGGTGGGTGGCCTGAGTGTGGACTTGATTCCTATTATTTTGGTGAGGACCCTGCAGTCTTTTGTTGTAGTTGTGGTCTCTTTTATTTTTCCTATTTTTATTTGGGATTGGTGTGTTCTTCCCATGTTTGGAGATGAAAGTTGTGGGTTTATAGTCTTCTTGGTTCTACATGTCTTTGGGTGAGATGTGAATTTGGTTAGTCGACCCTTTGGTTGGTTTCATAGTTACTCCTAGTGTGCTCTCATGGAGGGGTCCCTACCCTATTTTCTTGTTGATGATTCCCAACTTTGTTGCTTTCAACCTTGATCTATCTATGGGTCTACTTTCTCTTTAGGTGGTATGTTCATTAATGATATTCAATGGTGTGGTGATCTCATATATCTTGTGCACTCCATTTCTAGAAGGGTTCTACCCTATAGTTTGGATTCTTCTCTTACCTATGGTTGCTAGGATTGTTCTATCCAATAGAATTTGGGCTTACTTCTTAGCTTTGTAGAATGTGTCTCCTATGGAGGTGGAGACCTCTCCTATTGAGGTGGTTGAGGATTCTGAGGGTGTGGTGGGGTGCTTTTTCTCTTTCAGTTGGTCCTCTCCTCTACAACTCCTTTTGAGGTGGAGTCCTTTCTCATTGAGGTGGAGTTTGGGTGGTCTAGAGAGTATTTGGTGTTGTGGATAGGATTCTCTTAGTGACTTCTCCTATATAGGTGGAGAGGCAAGTGGGATGGTGTGGCTTACTTGCTTGACTTGCATTCTTACTATTTTTTCCTTATATATGAGTTCTTTGAATGAAAGGTTTTTCGCTAGATGGTTGTATCATGGATCTTGGACTTGTCAGGGATTGAACTATTGGGTGGGGAGTCTATTCTATAGTGGTTGTTTCAAAAGGGTTAGTTATATTGGATGTAAGGGTTGTTTCTCAAGTGACCTATCCACCCCTAGGGTGGCTATTGTTGATGGTTGTTGTGGCGCAATTTTATGGGTGGCCTTCTAGTCTATTTTACTTGCCATGAAGCTTGTTTATCTTATGAGGGGTATCTGCGGGGATCATGATGGGTATTTGTAGGGTATGTGGCTAATGACTTTTATTTTACCCAAAATTGATGAAATGAAAGGGTTTTTAAAAGATTCTCAGCTTTTCACCAATATAAATTATGCTTTACTTTGAATTTAATAAATAATTATTATTGATTTTCTATTTGAA
Source organism: Sequoia sempervirens (assembly GCA_007258455.2). Classification (NCBI taxonomy): domain Eukaryota; kingdom Viridiplantae; phylum Streptophyta; class Pinopsida; order Cupressales; family Cupressaceae; genus Sequoia; species Sequoia sempervirens. The sequence goes on from VDFB02041007.1 coordinate 8,288, forward strand.
TTCGACTAAAGTCGATTGATAAAGGCTGATTGAAAAACATCTATATAGCTTTCAAGCGGTACCACTTTTGGAATCAAAATATGCATCACATTATATGCTTTGCACTATAGGATTAAAAAGAAAAAATAAATTTCATGAAGTCTTGGCCAAGAAGCTTAAGGTGGTCAGACATACGAGTTTTATATTTTTGTTTTGAATAAAAAATTCATAATTATTTTATTTACATGGAAAAAATTACAAAAAAATATGCATCACATCGGTTACATGGAGTCCTCTACTTATTTCTAAAGAATCTTACAAAATATAATATTATCATTTTATTGTGGTTAGGGTGGTTAAGTGACACCTACTTCTTATTTTTCTCTGAGATTTATGTACTACTACATTGAAATTTCAAATTATCATAAATAGTTTTTGTTTTTAAATAAACCGGCAAATTTTAGAAACTACATTCAATTTTCTATAGATTCTATTGTTACATTTTTTGAAATAGTATAGATAACTTATTCAAATTTTCGTCAAGTTGCTAACTTCGATTTTTCTAAATTTTTGCCATTAAAGGTGCGTTTTCCTTTGATGAGATCCGGCACATACCCATGATTTGTTTGGATTGTATATTGACCTATGTGAAGATAAGAAGAAACAAGAAGATGAAGAATTCCATGTTTGGATTCTAATTGAGATGATGCTTTGGGTTGGCTTTAGCCCCTCAAAGTTTTTTTGGTCACTCTCACTTCTCTTTTGTGGTGGGGAGTTTTGATGTGTTGGTTTCACTCATTATTATTGGTTGGTGTTCAACATGTGTCTTTATTTGGACGGTATTGCTTATGGGATATTCTTCCTTCTATAGTGATAGAGAGACAAGCAGGTTGATGGGGGATCTATACCCCATCAGTCCTAATGTTGTTTTTGGTTCAAAATTTGTTGCTTTGAGTAACATGCCTGATGTGGGATGGTTCTATCAAGGAGTGATGATAGGCTTACCTATTTTTTGGTGGATTGGGTTCCAAGATCCTCTTAATCTTTCTTGTATGGGTTGGAAGTACGGGTTGTCTTACCCATCCTTGGGGTGGTTGTTGTTTTAGGCTATTGTTTTGTCTGCTTGGAGGGCAACCTATTGGCCCGTTTGATTTGAATTTGGTTCTTGAAGAGTTAAGACTGTTGTTATATGGTTATCTCATGATCGGTTGGTTTCAAAATGTCTTGAAATCTAAAATAATTGGTTGGAATTTTGGGTTGTTTTTCCCACCCTTTGGGGAGGTTTTGGTGATTGGGTGTTGTGTTGTTGCATTATGGATAATTGTTTGGCCTGTCCTATCAACTATGAGGTAATCATGTGGTGGAAGAATATTTTGGTATCCAATGGGGTCACACATCGTGCCACTCTAGGTGCGGCCTCAAGACTTATCATTCTTCTCTAGTTATATGGCTGCTCTGAACTTGTTGGTGATTAGTTTTATTATCCCGAACTGCTATTTCATGATAGCAATGTTATGGTTTCATACCTATTGGACTTTGGTTAACCTCATAAATGGTCTACAAACTATTTTAGGGATTAATTTTTGGATTTTTTTTATTGTGTTGACGATGTTTCTATGGTTGCAATTTTGGTTACTTGGCCTACGTGCCATTTTGATGCTATTTTCTAATGGAGGCTAGTGTTATTCTTCCCAGTCTATTTCTCTATTTGTTGTTTTGGATTTGTAACCATGGGATCATGGCCCTTCCCCTTCTTACCTAATAAAAAACTTATGGATGAGAAATAATAAAACTTAAAATAATATCTTTTTAAAAAATTTGATGCAAGTTTGATCCCCTTCCAACAATTAGACATGGAAAGCATACAACACATAAGAAAATATCTCATGTGTTTGATCTATTTCACAGGAGACACACTCTTAAAGTGTTAAATAGTGAGGGAAACCATGCCCATTCATTTTTTATACTAATATTTTTTTAGTATTCAATTTTTTTTTTTAATGAATAAACAACAATTTTTTTTTATCAACTTTTCCAGCAATTCTTACATACTCTCAACCACTTCTCTCATAAAATGGTATTGCATTCCAATATATTTTTATTGAGAATGATAAATAAGATTCTTGGAAAGTATATTGTACTTTGAATATCATTGTGAATCCTTAACATTTTCTATACCAAACCAATTATTGGGCACAACCCTTATAGGCACACTACTTAGTTACATGTATCAATAACTTACACGTACTCTAGTTTTATTCTAGATATTCCAATCACTATATATCTTTTTCTCAACCAATTCATTTCTACTTTAAATATAATAAATACACATGCACTAGTAGTTCTCTGATAATCAACATCTCCAATCTAATTAGAATCCACAAATCTTTATAAATTCAAAGTTTTATTTTCATCCACTCTTTCTTGGTAACAAGTTATATAATCCGAGTTGCCACATTTATATGTTTTTTCTTCACAATAATCTAATTCTATTTACTTGGTCTGGACATATATATTTTCTCATGACTCCCATTGTATTGGTAACATCAACTTTAGTATAGATCATTGCATACATGAGGCTACCAAAAATGCTAGCATAAATAATATGGTCCTCATTTCCTCAATTTCATTTTCTTTTTTGAGACAATACCAATAGAATTTTTTTATTTAATATGAAATTGAATATTCATGATTTTATTATCCTACATCCTAAATCTCTACAAAATAACTTCAATTATGCATTTTATTGATGCAATTAGAAGTTTTTATTTTCACAATCCTTTTTAACTTATATGCTCAAGATATATTTAATAACACCAAGATATTTCATGCTAAACTATGAAGAGAACTAATACTTAACTAAATTGATCATTACTATTATTACCAATTATTAGCATGTAAGATTTACATCCAACACTATGATAACAAAATTTTTATCTTTTTATTTTAAATGCATAGATCAAATTTTCTATGATCTAATACAAGTTGCATAATATTCCTCTCAAATATTTTATTACATATCTTTGATAATAATTTCAAACCATAAAGAGGCCTTTACAACTTACACTAAATCTTCCTTACCTTTCACTTTATAATATTTTTTGTCCTATAAACTTCTTCCTCAATCTCACCATGCCATAATGTTGTCTATAGATTCGTCTATTTAAATTTAAGAAAAAAATTATTAGTGATAGTTAAGAAAATATAATTAAAGTTGGTTTTACAATAGAATATTAATTTCATCTACTTGAGAGAATCCCTTTTCTACTAATATATTTTTCTAACTCTTCATTTCTTGTTTTACATTATTTTTTAATAAATAAACATTTACAACCAACTAGTTTTTTTTCAGGGGATATTTAACTAACTCCCAAGTCTAATTTTTATCTAAGGAATCTATTTATTCCTTCATGAATTTTCCCAAGATCCTTTATTATTTGAACTAAGAGTTTCCTTAATAGTCTTGGATTCTTCATCAATAATCATCAAAGTCGATAAAAGAGATGCATAATGAAAATAATGATTTCTATACCTTTCTAGTTTTCTTCTTGCACAATCTAAAATATCATTAAAGAACTTTTGTTTCTACATCCTCTAATTTTTATTTCTTGGTTCTTCAATTGATGCAAGAGGGTACTCCCCTCTGTAAACAACTCCAAAACACAAAGACGATTTTCACAAAAAAACTTTCCCAAATTCAACTTTTAATAAAAACTACAACAAACTTGGTCCTCGCTAATTTAATTCAATTTCAAATACAATTACATTATACAAATGTTCACTATTACATTTAGTGGCCTCTCATTCCTTCATAATATGCACCTTCTCCTTCACAACCTTACACAATAGTCAACCCCTAAATTTACCACATGTGATAGCCTCTATTCAATTTTAAATTCTCTCTTCATTTCCACATGTGTGACCTTCCCTTCCATATGATCACATATGCCTTTCATAGTTTAAAATCTGCAATCTCAATTATCAATTACCTCCTTGCATCTTCTATTTCACTACTTCTAGGTAGTTTTATGTCCCTTTGTTTAAGCATATTAAATTCACCTTAAGCTACCATCCTCCTCATGTGCAACCCTATCAAACTTCCTATGCACAACCTCTGGTATTTTCAATTGTGTCTTCTCTTGTAGCTGCCCTTATTCACTATCACATACCCTCTCAATGGTGTTTCCTCCTCCCCAATTAGTTCACAGTCTCTCTTCTCTTCTCTCACTAGTTGTTCTTGTATTTTATTAGCTTTCATCATATCTTTTCTCTTATATCTTCTGTGTGCCCCTTCATTTTTTATTTTGGATTTTAATTTGGGTATACTTGCTAACCTTTTGACTTCACTGACTCTTCCTCTATTCAATTACACACAACCCTCTACATTTTTTTGAAATCTACATCTTTTAGAATAAATTCTCTTCCTTCCCAAGGTTTTTAGTTATGCCCCTTCATTTCATATTGTTGTTGTTTACAAGACTTAAATGCCTTTGCATGGGCAAGCAATGATTCATTTCTAGCATTGTTCACTTTGTCTTCTAGAGCACACGTCCTCAAATTTCCCTCTAGTTACATGAAAATTCATCTCTTGACTTTTATGGTGTAGACCTTTCGTATCCAACAGTTAATTAAATTCATCTCTTTTATATATGAACAACTAAATAATATTAAAATTTATGGAGAATGAAAATCAATATATGATATTTGACAATCAATTTCAAAATTCCAATCAATTGCCATTGAAGACCACCAAGATCAAGTTGATTGCAAACCAAGAGAAAATATCACAACAAAAACTAAACTAAAAAATGAAATGTTTTTGGTTGATGTAGGATTGCACCTATCCCCAGATGCTCATGTGTCAAATATGTTGGGTAGATTGATTGTGAGCATGGGTTCACAGTGGTGGAGTTGAGTAGTCAAACTACTCTTCCAGGTTGAGTGCAACTTGTAGCGAACTCCATTGCTATCTAAAGTGCCAAACTTATTTCTTCTTCCTCTTTTTCCAACACTTCTTCTGAACACACACCATCGCCCTCCAACTACATTGCATTATCTTCCTTCTTCCCCTTGTGGACTCATGTCCACCATAGCCTGAACTCCTCCACCAAATGATTTCCACACTTCTCTCCTCTTCCATGGGTTCAAACCCGCCTCTAATCATCCATCTCCACCAAAATCCTACAACATTCTCAACCAACTCTACCAACAAATATATATCATCTACATTTAAATCTGAAAGTGTAACTATATTCTCTCTCTTTCCCTAAATGACATATAAATTTAATGTCAATTTCTCATCATAAAATAAAATTCTATTTACCTTATCCTTTTTCTTGGTTGCAACATCACTCTTTGTTGTGACATCTCTTGTATCATCATCAATTGCAACTTTTAGTTCTTCACACTTCACTATAACATCAAGCTTTGACGTCCACTCTTCCTCAATTTCCAACAATTGTGCGAAAAAGTCCGCTTCACCTTCACCCCTCACTATGACCTCTTCGTTGCTCACTTAATTCCTTTCTTCTTCTCTTTTCATGCCTTCCTCATGGCATGTCTCTACTACAACTTCTTTGATAGGGGTTGTATCTTCCTCTTTCCATCTCGGGCTACAGTCCTTACTCTTCTTTACCACTTTTCTCTCACTTTTCCCAACAATATTTTCCAACTTCTTGACCCTTCAATCTTTCCTACTTCTTCACAAACTAGTTGTCCCATCTTTTCAATCATCTCATCCTCCACTTTATCCCAATGCTTCTCCCAAAATAGTATCTGCACAAGTCTCCTCATGACCCAACCCATCTTTTTTGCTGCAATTTTTCTTTTCACAACTCACATTCTTTATAGCTTCAAGCTCTCTCTCTTGTTGCTCTATATTCCTCTTACACCTACACAACCTCTCACAAGCTTCTTCTCAACCACTACACACTCCCACAAATCTTGGTGGATACTCTCCATGCTTAGGATTACCCGCTCTAATACTATTTGATGAAAGAAGGTACTCCCCTTTGCAAACAACTTCAAAACACAAAGATGATTCTCACAAACTAACTTACCCAAATTCAACTTTCAATAAAAAATAAAATGTTCCTTGCTAATTTTATTCAATTTCAAATACAATTACATTATAATTTTTTTCTCTATTACATTCAGTGGCCTCTCATTCCTTCATAATTTGTACCTTCTCCTTCACAACCTTACACAATAGTCAGCACCTAAATTTACCACAAGTGATAGCATCTATTCAATTTTAAATTCTCTCTTCATTTCCATATGTGCAACCTTGCTTTCCACATGATCAGATATGCCTTTCATAGTTTAAAATCTACAATCTCAATTATCAATTACCTCCTTGCAACTTTTATTTCACCACTTCCATGTAGCTCTACATCACTTTGTTTGAGCATATTAAATTCACCTTAAGCTACCATCTTTCTCATGAACAACCCTATCAAACTTCCTATGCACAACCTCTGGTATTTTCAGCCATTTATTCTCTTGTAGCCACCCTTATTCACTCTCACATGCCCTCTTAATGGAATTGCCTCCTCCCCAATTAGTTCACAACCTCTCTTCTCTTCTCTCACTAGTTGTTCTTGTCTTTTATTTGCTTTCATCATATCTTTGCTCTTCTATCTTCTATGTGCCCCTTCATTTTTTCTTTTGGACTTTAATTTGGGTATATTTGCTGACCTTTTGACTTCACATCTCTTCCTCTCTTAAATTATACACACCCCTCTACATTTGTTTGAAATCTACATCTTTTAGAATAAAGTCTCTTCCTTCCCAAGGTTTTTATTTATACCCCTTCATTTCATATTGCTATTGTTTACAAGTCTTAAATGCCTTTACATGGGTAAGAAATGATTCATCTCTAGCATCATTCACTTTTCCTTCTAGAGCACACCTCCTCAAATTTCCCTCTAGCTATATGAAAATTCATCTCTTAACTTTTATGGTGCAAACCTTTCATATCCACCGATTAATTAAATTGATCTCTTCTATACATGAAAAACAAAAGAATATTAAAATGTCTACAGAATGAAAATAAATATATGAAATTTGATCATTAATGTCAAAATTCCAATCAATCACTATTGAAGATCACCAAGATCAAGTTCATTGCAAACCAAGAGCAAACATCCCAAAAAAACTAAACTAAAAAATGGAAGTGTTTTGGTTGGCGCAGGATCACACCTATCCCCGATTCTCCCACATCATCAATCCCTTCTACCAACTCATTCTCTAATTCATTTA
>VDFB02041008.1:0-54143 GCA_007258455.2 Sequoia sempervirens
TTGATAGTCCTCCGTCTTCTTTGTGCACCGTATTCGGGTAGCCTTTTACATGCCCCGGTGATGTAAAATTCATTCTCTTTAGTGGAAGAGAATCGTAGGTGGCAATTCCTCACATAGTGTGGTGATTGAATGGAAGGCACATCACATCCCGCCAATCCCAGAGAAGTCACCTCAAAACCAGTTTTATGTTTCTCCTCTTGACCAAGTATCGAACTCATAAATTTGTCTTACGACCTCCAGTAGCACTATGTGATCAGTGGGATACCGGGGCAGTCTGTAGGGAGCAACGGGGCATCCATCAATCAGGAGATAAGTGAAAGTGGGGAACTGGATGAACCAGGCCCCGTAATTCTTAATCAACCCCTTAGCCCCATCAGACAATCTGATGTGCTTCGCATTCTGAAGGGTCCGGGTAATGTGCATGGTGAAGGCATCATTGGCCCTCCTATAATCTCCGTGCCCGAGGTGCAATTCCGGATAGACTTCATAGATAATATCCTGTCCAATGGTTCCCGCCTGAGTCAGTCCCTTGTAGGGGTAGGAGATGGCCAGTATATACACGATGTAAGAGGACATGGTAAACTTCTTTCCCTCCAAAACATTCCTTAGTTGCTTATCTATTTCTGCACTGATTAGACCGGCCTAGTGATAATTCGTTCCTTGGCCTATCTTGGTGATCACATGGACCATCCAATTTTCCAATACCCCGGCAGTTTTAAGTCCGGCCACCCTGCTCAACAGTGTGATGGCGTCATAGATATCCGGCCTGAACTTCACCCTGTGCAACTTTTTGGGCAATTTGGAGTGGTGAGACTTGGGCTTCTTAAGCCATGAGTTGATAAGCTATTGAGCTTTAACTGGCTCATTCTCATAATATGTGCGAGCAGTGTCAATGTTTAAGGCACAGACCGAGGGGAGATCCGGCATGCTGAAGGCCCGGGCAATGGAGGCTGGACTGAAGTTTGCCAACACTCGTCCCTCAGTGCTAACTACCATCTGTGTGTCAAAAGCGTACTGCCTAGCACACTCCAAAATTAGCTCGTAGCACTAGACTGCTGGAGGGAACCCTGCCACATGTACCAACCCCGAGTTCATCATCCCCTGCCTCAATGCCGACTGGTCTTTCTCAGCAGTTCTCTTGTTTGAATTCTTCATAACGCCAGGCACCAACATTGGTATCAGACACATCTGCCCACACAGAGGATATCTTACTCTCTGGGACCTGACTCTTCATGTCTAATCTCAATCTTTCTGTCTCGGAAACTGCAGATGCCCCTGCACCACCTTTGGACTTCCCAGCAGCAGCTTTGCTTGATTCAGCCTGCACATCCAAGAATTGTCATTAAAATTCAACTATTAAGTTCATGTCAATCCAAAAGGTTAGCACACATCATATAAATCCATTAAAACCAAATGCCAATTGCCAATCTTCCGAGATCCGGAGAAATCAAATAATCTGGGAAAATCGTATAATCCGGGAAAATACATTCGGGGCGGAATTCTGAAGAAATCCGACCCAGACGGACTCCTGCTGCCAAAGCACTATTAGCCATATAAATCATTAATACGCTCAGAAAATCGAAGGATAACCATTAGTTTTACTCATTGGCAATCAAGAAATAGGTATAAACAATCATTCCATCAATCCTATCACCGAAATATACAAAAGAATGCAATCAGACAGGAAATCCAGAAAAATCCAGGCGGAACGGATTTTCGCGGACAGTATAAAATGTACCGGAAATTAACCCTGTCCGCGGAATAAAAGGAAACCGAGAAAATCCGGGAACCAGGAAATTCCGCGACGGCCCCGGAAACCCGAAAAATGGCAAAACGTGTAGCAAAACCGGAGCGACCACAAGATCTCCAATACCTAAGCTCAAATGATCCAAAAACTGACGACAATCACCAGACTCGAATATACAAAGGGTTCCAACTCTCAAAAGCGCTCAAAGGAAGGATCCTCACGCTAAAAGACGATGCCCTAAATCGAATAACTAGAATTCTGCCATTAAAACCAGAGCAAGCTTTAGGGTTGGAAAATATCAGTTCAAGATTTACCCAAACACCCTCTAATCCTCACGGGACAGGGAAGCCAACACGAAACGGGGCGAAAGTCATTCAAACACAAGATCAAATCATCGCGCTAACCGAAACACTAAGGAAACCCTAAATTCGCATGGTAACACATCCCGCGCCCAAAACAAACAAACAATACGACCTAGAATTCTGTCTAACGTGTAAATATGCAATCAAGCGGATAAACGGAACTCATAGGGCATGAGAGATGGGCCTCAATAAAAAACGGATCAACCTGACTGAATAAATACGAAACCCAAAGTCAAAACGCGAGCCGACCCCAAAATTCAACAATGCCCAGTACAAGAAAACCTCAAATCACCATGCAAGCAAACGGAAGGGCGACGAATACATACCATGGATCAAGACGGGCAGAAATCGAGCTCAGAAAATCAATCCACGTGACAACACATCCAAGCAACGAGATACTGGCAGCAACACTCAAGCAATTCACGCGCAAACAAACCAAGATCAATCCTCAAAGCTCAAACGAAAGTTCTGAATCGCCAGAGCAGAAAACAAGGAAGCAATCGAAGTTGGAATGAATCAGAAAATGCCCTAAATTCGCCCTTATACCCGTCTGAACCAAGGTACCTCAGCCATTAATGCGCGAAAAGACGTTTCTGACAAGTCCGGAAACCCGAGCCCCAAGTGGAATTTCGGAGAATCCCAGAATGCGCGGAGACACGGATTCCGCGGAAATGCAGAAACCGGGGAAATCAGGAAGATCGGGACTTTGATGGAATCCGGGAAAATCCGATAGGACCGGAAAATCCCGAAGTTAGGCAAAAAACCCAGAATCGGAGAATCCTGCCAGAAACGGACAAGGAACCATAGCCGGAAAAATCCGCCAGAGGCGGAAAATCCCGGATCCAGGTGAAAACCCGGATTTGGCCAAAAACTCAATTTCAATCAATTCAAACCTCAAGGCAAGGGCAAAGCCAGCAAGACCAACATGTCAAGACCCTAAAATGATAAATCCAATAAAATCAAAGGTCAAAGACACCAAAAGGAGGGTCCCCACCTGCGAGGCGTGCAAAAGCACTAAAAGAAAAGAATGCTTCTTCACTTCAACTTTTATCATCCAACTTGCAAAACCCAGTTAGCCTAAAAACCAAAACAATGTTAGAGGCATGTTAGTGATCTGATGAAGTAAAAACAATAAAGCACATGCTGAAAATTGATCACCATTTTGCTTACCAGAGATGGGCATCGTTGTTCACGATAGTGTTGCTTTGGTGAATTTGAGCATCACTCTACAAAAATTCAGTGACAATGATAGTGTCATTATTTGAAATTATTTGATATTTCTAAAAGTATTTAGTGTCATCGTTTATTTTAATCAACACCAGGGTACTAATTAAGTGTCACTATTTTTGATGAAGATAGCATTGTTGTAAGGTGCTGCCCAATGAAGGCATTGCTAAAATTCCCTTGGGCATCACTGTATCTTGCAAGAGTCAGAAAAAATAGACTTCGAGATAGAAATTGATTAAATTTGATTGGTTATGCCCTCCTTCTAGTGCCAAAATGTGACTGAAGAATTAGTATGGGATGATTACACTTGATCCATGAAGAATTGAAGCATAATTAAGCCACTAATGCTAAATCTCAATAGGATCATTCAAATGAAAATTAAACCAAGCATCCATTAAAACCTATTATACTAAACTATGAAAGCTTTAAAAGTGCCTACTCTAATCCATTGAAACTTATCCATTGGGGGAGTGGTGTCGCATTAATGTGGAACGATGACCCTTTCCCAATCCCAGGGATACATGAGCTTGTTTCAATTAGTTTTATTGAAGAAAACTGATGAAACCATTGTGAGATGTGTGATGAAACATGATTTAAAACTACATTAACATGATGCAAGCTATTTTAACATGATTTAGATTAAGATGATTAAGATGTGAAAATGGAAAGATAATCTAAATGGATTCTAAGCTAAAAGATTGAAACCTTAATTAATAAACAAGCTAAATGTATGCATCTAAGTTACCATGGAAGTAATTAATGAAAGCTAAGCTAAGTAATGAAAGTATTTAAGCTAAAATAATATTAAGAAAATGCTAAAAGTGAGTGTGAGTTTGAATTATTTCAAAAACATGAGTTTTCTCTAAAAAAGATTGATCCATTTGTCTCCAAATAGTTCTTTATTTATAGGAAAGCAAATGAGAAATGGAGGGTTGAGATCAAGAAGGTTAATCAACGGTCAAGGATGGAAGAAGTTGGAGGCATGGATCATGGATTCTCATCAATGGATGAGAATCAATGATAATATTTAATCAAGGGTTCATATTCCTTCAAACAAACACACTTTCAACTTGTCCAAGAGGTCATAAGTTAACTTGCATAAGAGGTCACAAGTTAACTTGCTCAAGAAGTTAATTAAGTTTGTTAGAAAAGGAATATTCTCCTTTTTCAAATGAGTGATGAAAGAGAACATTCTTTGTAATATTCTCATGGGTGAGGGAAAATAGTCATTTAGAAAATTAAAAAAAAAAAAATTGTGCAAAAGGGGAAGGAATATTCCATGGGAATATTCCTTTTGGAGGAATGTGCCAATGAGGAATATTCTCTTAGAATATTCCCTTGCAAGTGGGGGCAGAATTAAATTTAATTAGTAATTGATAATTAAACAAAGGTTTAATTATACAATTAGGGAAATTAAATGATTTTCACTAAATAAAGTGAATTAATGAAAGGGGGAAAGGTGAAATGACATTTAATTAAATAACATAGAGTTATTTAATTAAATAAGAAGATTTAGGGATTTAAATTAAATAGTTTGATGTACTTAATTTAATAGGACGAAATGTTAGATTGAAAGAGGGTGAATTAACCTGATTAGATTAATTAGGTTAATAGATGAAAATTATGCAATTAATTAAATATCTAGGCTAATTTAATAAATTAAGTGAAAAGAGGATGGTTTTGAGGATGAAATGATGTTAGTATACCTAATTCGTGTGTGTGATATCATTCATGACATTTTTTAGTGTCTACACAGACCATTGCATACATTAAACTGCTAACTCCACTTACATAAGGCACCCTGGTCATGTCCTCCATCTCAGTGGGAGATTTTGGACCATCTTCAACAAAAAGTTTCATTCCCAACAACACTAAAACAACTAACTACTTGCAATCCACCATATTAAACCTCTCTAGGAAATAATTTATATACTTGCTCTAGCTGAGCCAAATTTTTCTATTTCCCCTATCCCTTCTGATTTCCATCCCCAAAATATACCTAGTTGAACCTAGATCCTTCATCTCAAATTGTGCTGACAATTGAGATTTTAAGTCAGAAATCATACCCTTACTATTCCCAATGAACAACATGTCATCCACATACAGGGCAATAACAAAAAGATGACCATTTTCAGTCTTAAAATAAATACAATGGTCATAATTTGATCTCACAAATCACAAAGACATCACATAGGTATCAAAATTCTGGTACCACATTCTAGGCGATTGTTTCAAACCATACAAATATTTCTTTAATTTCTAAACCAAGTTTTCCTTACCTTTTTCAATGAAGTGCTCTGGCTGGGACATGTAAATCTCTTCCTTCAAATCACCATGAAGAAACACTATCTTCACATCCATATCCTCGATTTCTAAGTTATATGCAGCTCCAAGTGATAATAGAAAGATGTCAGCTTAGCTATAGGAGAAAATATTTCTCCATAATCAATCCCTTCCACCTGGGAATATCCTTTCACGACCAAAATTTCTTTATGCTTCTTAACACTTCCATCCAAACCAATCTTCTTCTTGAACACCCATTTACATCCAACAAGCTTTCATCCTCCAGGAAAAGGTACCAGATCCCACATTTCATTCTTCTTCAATGATTTCATTTCTTCATTTATGGGGTCCAGCCAGGAATTTGAATCATACATACCCATAGCCTCTCTAAAAGTCTTAGGCTCACCAGTGTTAGCAATCAAAGCATAAGCACAACTAGAATCCAACATAGAATAACCAAACCTTTCAGATTGCCACTTAGCATGTGTAGACCTCCTCACAAGCTAAGGCTGAGGTTCTTCATCTTTTTTAGAACTTTTAGAGCTGCTTGAGCTCTCCTCACTAATAGGTCCATCAGGAGTAAATAATTCATCTTTATTAGGTGTAAGAGGAACTTCAACTACCTCCTTCTTTTCTGCTTCTTTCATGTCTAGTTGCAAATCAACTATAGAAGGTTTCAGCTCACAAAGTATCACACTTCTACTATACACCACCTTCTCTATAATTGGGTTGTGAAGCTTGTACCCTTTCACACCAATTCCATAATCGATGAAGATATACTTCACTGCCTTATTCTCTAGTTTATATTTTTTTTCATTGGGCACATATTCATACGCCTCATAGCCAAAGACTATATTATGTCTCAATGATGGCTTCTTATCGGACCACGCCTCCATAGGTGTCTTGTCTACAAGTGTCGAAGTGGGAGATATGTTAATCAAATAACATGTTATAGCTGCAACCTTAGCCTAGAACTTTTGTTCCAAACCAATACTACTTAGCATACTTCTTTCCCTTTCCATCAACATTCTATTCATCCTTTTTGCAACTCCATTTTGCTATGGAGTGTAAAGAATAGTTTTATGCCTTTTAAATTTGTGGTCCTTGTAAAACTTATCGAAATCTACTGAAAAAAACTCACCACCATTATCTATCTTCAAACACTTATTTTTTCTACCGTTTTGATTTTCAACCAAGGTTTTAAATTCCTTAAATCAATTGAAAACTACAGTTTTACTTTTGAGAAAATAAACAACTGTCCTTCTCGAATAATCATCTATGAATGAAACGAAATACATAGATTTTGATAATGAAGGAACATTAACTAGACCAAACACATTAGCATGAGTATAATCTAGAATACCAGAAGATTTGTGAGGACTAGAATAAAATGAAACACAATGTTTATTTCCATAAATGCAATGTTCATAAAAATCAAACTCAAGATTACAATCATCAAGCCCTTCAACTGGGCTTTTATTTTTCAAGGTTTTTAACCCTTTTTCACCAATGTGGCTGGGCCTTTGATTCCACAACATTGTTTTCTTTGCTGGGAGCTTCATCTCCAAAGAGTTTGTGCCCTCAAGAACAACACCTCCTTTCTCAACATGACTAGATTTACTTGAATTCACAGTCTAAACATTATTACACTGTACTGCACATGCATCCAACTTATACAAAGTTCCAATTTGTGCACCCTTAGCCAACACCATAGAGCCTCTAGTCATTCTATAAAAACCATTCAAGAAAGAGAATTGCACACCAACATCATTAAGCTTACTTAAAGAAATTAAATTTTAAGCCATACCTGGTATATGAATCACATCATCAATTCCCTTTACTCTTCCATCAAGAAACTAAATTTTGACTCTTCCACAACCAATAATCTCCAAGTGAGAATCATCACCCAGATACACCCTTCCACCAGCATACTTTTCATACTTTGAGAACCAACCTCTATGAGAGGTCATGTGAAAGGATGCACTTGAGTCAATTATCCAAACATCTTTTGATGCTTGATTCACCAAGGCTACTATGAAGGTATCTACATCACTTTGAGAAGATTCATTTTCTGAAGAACTATTTTTCTTTTTCTTCTTCTTCTCCTCTTTACAATCTTTCTAGATGTGTCCATTTTTCCCATAGTTCTAGCATTTCACCTTGGAATTTTTACCAAGAGACTTTGATCTCCCCTCTAACTTGGATTTAGAATTCTTGTCTTTCTTCTTTCCTTTCTCCTTTGATATGCCTCGAACAACAAGGGCCTCCTTAGCCATCTTAGAATACATCCTTCACATTTCCTTTGACAAGAGTGAAGCAACCACATCTTCCATCTTGAAAGTGGTTATTGTAATCCCAATAGCCATTACCAGGTGATCCCATGTGTTAGGAAAAGAACACAATAGGAGCATGCAATGATCCTTGTCATCTATCTTCACACCAATAGACCCCGACTAAGCATTGATCATGTTAAACACATTCAAATGATTTGCAACAGATGCTCCTTCCTCCATATTCAAATAATACAACTTATTCCTCAAAAATAACTTATTTACCAGATATTTCCCTTGATAAATGTCACCAATATTTTTCCAAAAAAGTTTTGATGTCTTCTCTTCATGGACATTTAAGAGAACTAAATTAGCCAAGCACAGTCTGATCAAACCCTTGGATTTCTAGTCCATTGCATCCTAGTCATCCTGTGAGGTTGTTGATGGTTTGTTAGAGGATGCTACAACCCATAACTCTTAATCCATGAGAAAATATTCCATTTTGAGTTTCCACAACTCAAAATTTCCACTGTTGAATTTCTCAATCTCTATTCTTTTGGATGTGCTCGCCATCTTAAATCCACAATAAGTTATAAACTGGATTTCTCTACAATACTCCCATTGAATAAGATCAACACAAAAAACTCATCTTACCCACAAGGAAAAAAAAGCTAGCCAAGCTATGATACCAACTAAAAGGAAAGTAAAGTGCGAAAACGCCTTCTAAATGCTAAAATTCGGGAGAGAGATGCATAAAATATTTCAAAAATTTGCAATTACAGTTCATTTAAGATGCACATACATGAATAGAAAATAAAACATCAACACAAGATTTATGTGGGAAAACTATTTTGGGAAAAAACCCACACACCAAAGCAAAGATCTCTTGTATTATAGTAAAATGGATATTACATACAAGTTCATAGCTATGCTCTTTTAGGTGTTAATTCACAGAACAAATCCGACATCAATTAGATTACATTCACTCTGATCAACACTTCACACTATCACAATGCACTATGGAATTCGTACATACATCTCAAGTGTTCTAGGAAACCATTGTTCCAACTTCCATAACAGATGAATGGTCACAAATGACATAACCTTCATTACTTTCTGTTCCTTCGAAGTCATATCAGAATGTCGAAGAGACTTCAAACCTTTTCTGTTTCAAATATCACTATCACTTTGACATGCCTCTGGCTTGCATCTTCAAGACCCACTAGGTACTTCATCCTCCATCAGATCAAAACACCATTTGATATCCACCATTCCCTATTTCCCATGAGGTATAGACAAGGTCCCACCATAGGTGCCATGAGCTAGCGGGCATCATCTGATCAACAAAATTTCAGCCATTACCATCATCGTCGTTTGGTCCCACCTTATCAACACATCGAAGTGACCCTTCCTTCCAATAGGATATCAAAGAGACTGTGTGATGACTCCCTCCAATATGGAAAAGTATTGTTGATGAAGCCCCATTGGAATGTTGAAGGGACTGTCAAGTGACTCCCTCTGACATTGACCTTTCGCTCCAATGAAACACTTCTTGCAGTTCATCGGTATTTTGAAGAGACTGCTAAATCATTCTCGTCAATTATCACTTGTCTCGTTGATGAAGTTTTGGAAAATGTAAACTCCAAACACACTTAGTGATAAGCCAAGTGCCTATTGGGATTTTGAGGAGACTCTTCTCTAAGTCTCGTTAACATGTGACCTCCAACTCGATGAAGCACTTAATTCCAACCCATGTAGATATTATCAGGACGTCAAGGAGACTCGACATTTCATTCTGCTAACATTCACCTATGAGCTTGATGAACCCAAAGCATGAATCCTTTTACACCAGTAAGTTTGAGACACCGTTGAACTCAACAATTTTGAGTGAAGGAAACTAGGTTGCAGCATTGTTGTGTCTTTCATAAGGCATTAAAATAGTGGAATTTCATGAAGGAGACAATGGAAAAAGGTGGAAAAGGTAGGACAAAAAATGAGACAATTAAATACATTTGGTTTGATGAAGGAGGTGGAATAAGTTTATTTTTTAGTTCTAATTTTGATGAAGTATATTGGTTAGAAAACAAATTTGATGCTTTGAATTACATGATGGGCAGTAGAAGAAGGAAATACATGGAGTACTTAGTAAAATGGATTGGGAAGCCTATTGAAGATGCATCTTGGTTGTCTAAAGATGGGGTTATTCATCTTGGATATCCTCTTGAAAAGTGATAAGATCACTTTCTTTCTACCATGGGTGTCTGATGTAGGAGCATCCATGACAATTGGTAATCTTGTGTCAAAAAAAAAGAGGTTAATTTTGTTGAGTATTTTTGGATTTTGTAGTAAATTTATTTTGATTTTAATTTCATGTTGATGGGTAAAAAATAATTTATCTTTGAATAGTTAAAATTTTGAAATAAACCTCCTTTGCACATTGACAAGTTGACTAGTGGGGTGAAAAAGCAAGAAAAAAAGCAGTTTAAATATTTAATTGTAAAATATTTGAAAAACAATATGAGGCATTCAGATTTGAAATATGGAGCTTTAAAACACTCAATCATGATAACTAAAAAGTAGGGACTGGAGAAGTGGGCACCCAATCGTGCCTTGATTTTTCTGCTTTTTTGGCCCAAGTCAAAAGGAGAGGAAAAAAATTGAAATTGCTATCTTTTGTGGGGCTGCTAGAAATGGGTTTTAAATGATTTTTAATTAATTTTTGAAGGCTTTGATGTGCACCTATAGGAAGTGGCATCCCATATTGGAGAATCCCAAATAAAGAATTATAAATTAATTTCTGTACAGGAGGAGTTAAGAATCAGAACACCACTTTTCATTGTAGGGGTTTTGAAGAGAGAAAGGAGGAAGGCATGGTATTCTCAAGGATAGATTCTTGGATGTTTTGTTGAAGGTTTGGATTGATCTACAACAGTCCATGAAAGTTCTATAACAATAATATTGAAGACACAAAAGTTGCAAGGGGTGTGGAAGTGTTGGAATATGAATTTGGTTATAGGATCTCACATAATTGAGCATAGAATATGTTAGATTGCTATTCACTTGCATATCAGGTGATTGTAGTGAGTTTATTTGCTGTATAACAGTCCATAAATGATTGAAAACCCTTTTTTAATCAGATTTATTGAACTATGCAATTTAATGGTTCCATTTACAAATAATTTGTGGTGTTAATTTGCAAGTTTTTGATTCTATTTTAGCAATTGTTAGTGAGGATTTTAGAGGGGGTTTAGAGTGTTTGGATCCCTCTTTATATTAACTTGGGTAATGATTCTTATTTAAATATTTTTGGTTGTGGTAAACTTAAAATCAGATTTCTTTATGGTAGAATAAAAAGGATTAATGGTGTGTTGGATATCCATGGATTAGCACGAAATTTGTTATCTATGAGAAAACAAATAGATGCAGGTGTGCAAGTAGTATTTTTTGATGCAAGATGTAAGATGGTTAGAGGTGTTATGGTAATTTCTAGAGGTGTCATATATGGAACATCGTATAAGTTTGATGCATGCACTATTAAGTGCAATAGTACTTCTATGAAAAACAAGTTTGTGGAAGAAGTGAGGGTTTCACCTTCAACAGATGGTCATGGATTTTAGGTACCCAAGGGTTCTCTTTCTTCTAAATAAAAGTTACCTATAGATAAAACTATGTTATGGCACCAGAGACTTGGCCACATTGGAGAAAAGAGTCTAAGGACCTTGAAAAATAGAAACCTTGTTGAAGGATTGTCTGATTGTAATCTTAAATTTGTTTTTGTGAGCATTGCATTTATGGAAAAAAAAACCATGTTAAGTTTTACTTGAGTTCTCATAAATCTTGTGGTGTATTGGATCTTATTCATTTTGATGTGTTTGGTCTTGTAGATGTTCCTTCAATTGGAAAATCCACATGTTATGTTTAATTTATTGATGATTATAGTGGAAGGACATGGGTATATTTTCTAAAGAGTAAATCTAAAGTTTTCAGTCGATTTAAAGAATTTAAAGCAATGATTGAGTTGTAGACTGAAAAATAAAATAAAATATTTGAGGATTGATAATGGAAATGATTTTTTCTCTAATGATTTTGATAGATTATGTAAAGATTGTGGTATTCATAGACAAAAAACAACTCTGTATTCTCTATAACATAATAGAGTTGCAGAAAGAATGAACAAGACACTAATGGATAAGGTTAGGAGTATGTTGAGTGGTGCTAGCCTAGAACAAAGGTTTTGGGATGACCCTGATGTCTCCTACATCAGCTATTGTTGATAAGACGCCTTTAGAGGCATGGTCAGGTTGCAAGCCTTCATTAAGACATCTTAGAGTTTTTGGTTGTGAGGAATATGCACATGTGCCAAAGGAGAAGTGAACTAAGTTGGAGAACAAGGCTGTGAAATGTATTTTCATCAGATACAATTATGATGTGAAAGGATACAAACTTTGGAATTCTATTGCACAAAAGGTAATATATAGTAGTGTTGATGGTGTTTTCTGCACAGCAACAACTCAGACAGAATGCAATATCTATCTCTCTTGAAAGGTTATTTCCAATAATAAATCACTGAAAATCACCCCAAGGTCTCTCGGGTGTTAGGTCATAACAGTGCATAGAACAACTCAGATAATTATGTGAAAATGCTGGTAATCACAAGGGACCTTACTACAAGCAAACTGGATCTTTCAACTTATCAGATCTAACAATATGATGATCTTCAAACCCTAAATCTAACCGAATAATAAAGAAATAGCAAAAGATAAGGGTGCAAGGAAGTGATAAGATTTAAACTACTGAGAGGACAAACAATGTAAATAACATATATTTGAAATGGACCTATCTCAATTAACCAGTTCTCATTCCGACCCACAAAGCAATCTCACAAGAACGGTGCAATCTTCTGAGGAATTCAGATTTTCAAATCATAGACATGCATCTACAATCGAACTTAAGCACATTGAATATACGGTCCAGGTTGACTTTGCCAGCCTACTACAATCAGATAGTTACTGGGAGTATAGACCAGAGATAGCTACAAACATTCCAAATATGAAATCATAAACATCATTTATCCAACTGAAACTAATCTATTTCTGAATACTAAACCCTAAATCTTCAAGCAATTTAAAAGATGGAACAATAAGAACCATGCACGATGAAATAACACAAAGGATTCCACCAGGAAAACCACAATGTCTCCAATTGTATTAATCACCAAAATCTGCAACAATTCAACTGTTCTGATACAGTATTTGCTTCAAGAAGAGACTAAGAAATTCTAACTATTGCTCTTGCTTATCTCTATTACTGCTTAGCTAACCAATGTCTAACCCTTACAATGAGGCAAGAATGCCTATTTATAGCAAATTCCCCCCAAGACATGTCGGCCCAGCCAAACATTTTACAAAATAATAAAACCGCCAAAACAGGTCGGCCAAGGAAACAAACTAAGGCACACATTTAATGCCATCATCCAAGTCGGCCAAGGCACAGTCCCCAAGGAAGTCTGGTCCAATGCATGCCCTATGGTAATAGGGAAGCACAAATCTCGAAAAGAGCATTAACTGCCACTCCCTTTGTCTTTCTCCTGCACTGACGTCCCTTGGACCTTCGAGAATATTCTATCCAACTCAGCAATAGGTGGCAATGGTAAGACCCTGAGTCGGCATTTAATAGAATCTATTCCCTCCTTGGACCGCTCAACAATTCCGTTCCAGTCCTCTATGTGGGCCATGTACCTGTCTATCACCGCCAAGTATGCAGCTGCATCATCAAGTAAGTGGCCGGTGACAGCTCCATCAGAATCCGGGGCATAAATCTCATGCCACCACTCCTTCAATTGCTCGAGGCTCAAATATTTGGGGGCTATCTTCTTCCTCCCTGTCATCACCTCAAAGAAGGCAATGCATCCGTCATAAACTGCTGTAAGGTCGCCATCAATGGACTTCCTTCGTTTTTGTATCTTCCTCAGACCCCCCTGCCTGACCTGCAATGCCTCAAACCACTCCCACGGTTCATCCAGCCTGGAGGAAGGAAGGATTCCATCTTTAGCCAATTGATCCTTGCCATGTCCCAGAATAGTCTTCGATTTCTGCAGCAGGAGGTCTATGTTATCTTTATCCTGAGACAAGATGTGTTCTAACAATTCTTTTCCCCAGACTGCATCTTTCCCCATAGACAAGATCCCTTTGATAGCATTATCCCCTTTCGTCTGGACATCCATCAGCCAATCAGTAGCAGCTTGAGCGGAGGCCTTCATCTTTTCAATCCCGGAGATTGTCTCCTTAGGCAGAAAACCCGGAGTAGTAGAGGAAGAGGGGTGGAGAGACTGCAGAGGCTTCATCACCTCTTCCAAACTCTTCCTCAATCTTTCATTCTCCCTTTTCAACTCTCGTTTGGACTGAGTCTCCTTTTTTAATCTATCAACAATAACGGCACTAGACCCCTCAAACTCCTCAATATCCTGCTCCAGGGAGGCCGGCCCAAGGTTAATAGTTTGGACATTATAGTCCTGGCCTGTAACATCATCTCTTGTTTTATCCGCGGCAGGGGTAGCAATGTGAACTACCCTGTTATTCGTTTCATCCCTTTCCACCCGGAAATCACCTTAGCGGCTTTCTTCTTCTTCCCTTTGCCAATCTGAGACAGCATTTCATCCCAGTCTAATGGAGTGTCCTCAACAATCACCTGTTTCTTCCTGGCAAGCTCCTTCTCCAACCAGTCCGGAGCTACAGGGTCAGTCTGGATTCCCTCTGTTCTTGTTTCTCCTGGATCCTCTGTCACTTTCTCTTCCTCTGTGGCTGTCACCTCAGCCTCAGTTGTTACTTTGTCATCTTCTTTCTCTGGAATCTGCTTAGCTTGGTCAACCTCCCCAATTCCTAATTCTGGAAGCACCGGTGATGGAGTCCCAGCAGGGATGCTTTCCTCCAGCTCAGATGATCCGCGGCCTCTATCACTCTCCGGGGAATCTTCGTATTGCACCAGCGGAGAAGTGTGTCTCTCTTATGTTTCTACCTCAAGCTCAACCGCCTCACTGAACAGTGTTCCTTCCTTGAACAGTTCTGCCTCCTCGCCAATTTCTTGCTCATCCGGATTTTCCGGCTCAAGTATACTCGGTGGAGGAGAAACAGGCTTATCCTGCTCTTCAACTGGTAATGTTGGGGAGGAATCCTTCGGTTGCACAGCATCCTTGGGAGAAGGAATTCTTGATTTCCTGGTATAGACCTTTGTTTTCTCACCCCCTGAACTCTCCACATCTACAATTGGAGGTTCATCTTCCGAAGCAGTCTGATCCTTCCTCCTCGCCGTCCTTGTAGTTGTTGTCTTCTTAGGTGGTGGAGGAGCATCCTCCTTTTCCACTTTCTCCATCTCCTCCTCATCAGAGGATTTGCTGATTGTCAGAGTCTTCCATCTTCTCTTTCCCTTAGGCTTCCTCTTCGTTTCAGGCTCAGCTCCCTTAGGACCTCTGACTTTAATCTTGAAGGGTAACATTTTTGTTGATTTCCCTTTGGGGTCCTCTTCCCCGGACTCCTCGGAAGTTGACATGGGGTTGAGATTCCCCATCAAGTCGAAGGTGCAAGTTACTTTCGCATTCTCCAACTCCCAGATTTTGTGCCTTACCCAAGAAAGGGTGAATTTCATCACAGAAGCCATCAGATCTTCTAACTCTGTCACCTCGGCCTCATTCCAATCGATATCACTGACTGACCTATCCTTTATAGCCTCATAAACATGGTCTTGAACCAATTTCCCGTCATCATCAAGCTGATCCGGAATCAGCTTAACATTATATTGTCTAATTGCCTCCACAGGCAGCCTGGAATACCTTTTCTTCCTTGCATCGAGGTCATCCTTGATATTGACCCAGTAGTCTTCTAAGTCCTCCTTGTGCCTAAACTCCCGGGTAGCCCTCTTCTGGGCCTCTCCAGTTACATCAAAGTTCGTTCTCTTAGAATGGAAAGAGAATCCATAGGCCGCCAGCTCCTCACCTGCGGTGTGAGCCGATTGGATGGACGGGCACATCTCTCCTATGCCAATCCCAAGAGGGAAGTCTCCTCCAAAACCAGTCTTATGCTTTTCCCTCTTCACCACTGCATCAAACTCACAGATTTGTCGTACAACTTCCAGCAGCACAATATGGTCAGTGGGATACCGAGGCAACTTGTAAGGGGCAACTGGGCATCCATCAATCCGGAGGTAAGTGAATGTAGGGAACTGGATAAACCATGCTCCGTAGTTCCTGATTAGTCCTTTTGCTCCATCAGATAATCTGATATGCTCTGCATTCTGAAGTGTCCGGGTAATATGCATTGTGAATGCATCATTGGTCCTCCTGTAATCCTTATGCCCCAAATGCAGCTCCAGATAAACCTCATAGATTATGTCCTGCCCAATGGTTCCCCTCGGAGTCAAACCTTTGTAGGGATAGGAAATGGCCAGCACATACATAATGTAAGAAGACATAGTGAATTTCTTTTCCTCCAGGACATTTCTCAGTTGTTTGTCAATCTCAGCACTCATGAGCCCTGCCCAGTGATAGTTCGTGCCTTGACTCATCTTGGTGATCACATGGACCATCCAACTCTCTAATACTCCTGCACTTCTCAATCCTGCCACCCTGCTCAACAATGTAATGGCATCATAGACATCTGACCTGAATTTTACCCTGTGTAGTTGTTTGGGCAACTTCGAATGGTGAGATTTTGGCTTCTCCAGCCATTAGTTGATCATCTGCTGAGCCTTGACTGGATCATTCTCATAATAAGTCCTGGCAGTGTCAATGTTCAATGCACAGACCGAAGGAAGATCTGGCATGCTGAAGGCTCGTGCAATGGAGGCCGGACTGAAGTTCGCCAAGACCCTCCCTTTAGTGCTGACCACCATCTGTGTATCAAAGTCATACTGTCTAGCACATTCTAAGATCAGCTCATAACACTGAACCGCTGGAGGGAAACCTGCCACATGCACCAATCCAGAGTTCATCATTCCTTGTCTCAAAGCTGACAGATCCTTCCCAGCCGTTCTCTGTTTGAACTCCTCATATCGCCATGCACCAACGTTAGTGTTAGATACATCAGCCCACACGGAAGATATTTTACTTTCTGGGAGCTGGCTCTTCATATCCAGTCTCAATCATTCTGTCTCCGAAATGGATGATGCCCCCGCACCACCCTTAGCCTTCCCAACAGCCGCCTTGCCTAATTCAGCCTGTACAACCAAAACCATCATTAGAATTCAATTATGAAGCTTATTTCAATCCAAAAGGTTAGCACAAATCATGTAAATCCATCAAAATCCATTGCTAACTACTAATCCATCGAGATCCGGAGAAAACAGATAGTCCGGGAAAATCATGCAATCTGAGAAAATACCGTCGGGGCAGAATTTCGGAGAAATCTGACCCACACGGATTCCTGCTACCAAAGCATCATTAGTCAAATAAATCATTAGTGGAGATGAAAAAATCAAAGGATAATCATTGAATTCACTCATTGGCAACAAGAAATAATCATTAGACAATCGTTCCACCAATCCTATCATCAAAATATCAAAAAGAACACAGCCGGACAGGAAATCCAGAAAAATCCGGATGGAACGGATTTTCGCGGACAGCTTAAAATGCACCGGAAATAACCCCAGCCCGCGGAATAAGCCCAAACCGGGAAAATCCGGGAGCGAGGAAATTCCGCGACGACCTCGGAAACCCAAAAAAATGACGAATGCGAACCAAAACTCAAACGATCACGGGATCTACTCCACCTGAGCTCAAATGACCTCAAAACTGACGATAAGTAACAAAACTCAGGACGCAAAGGATTTAGACTTTTCAAAAGCACGCAAAGGATGAATCCCCATATCAAAATAATGATGCCCTAATCGAATAATCAAATTTCTGCCATTAAAACCAGAGTGAGCTTTAGGGCTTTAAAATATTAGCTAAGGACTTACCTAAAGCACTTGAATCCTCACAGGACAGGGAAGCCGACATGATATAGGGACAAAATCGCTCAAAACACAATTAAAACCTCCGTTCTGGGCCGAACACCAAGGGAAACCCTAATTTCGCATAATAACACATTTCGCGCCCAAAACAAGCAAGCAATCCGACCCAGAATCCCGTCTAAAGGATACATACGCAATCTTATGGATAAATAAAGCTCATAGGACCTGGGAATAGGGTTCTTCAACAAAAAAAATGGATGAAACCCATCTCTGTAAATATGAAATCATAATTAATTCAAGGGCCGACCCCAAATCTAACAATACCCAATGCAAAAAAAACCTTCAATTACCCCCCAGGCAATCAGAAGGGCAATGATTACATACCATGGATCCAAGCAAATGGAATTCGAGCCCAGAAAGTTGACCACGCAGCAAACACGTCCAAGCGATGAAAACACTGACACCAGCGCTCAAGCAATTCTCACACAAACTAACCAAGATCGATTCTCAAAGCCACAAATAGAAGTCCCAATCACCAGAGCAATCAACAAGGCAGCAATGAAGTTAGAATGAAACTAAAAATGCCCTAAACCCGACCTTATACCCGCCTGAGCAAAGGTACCTAAACCATTAATGCGCAATAAGACATTTCTGACAAGTCCAGAAACCTGAGCCCCAAGCGGAATTTCGAAAAATTCCAGAATGCGTGAAAACACAGATTTCGCAGAAATGCCGAAACCGGGGAAATGAGGAAGATCGGGATTTTGGCAGAATCCGGAAAAATCCGCCAGGACCGAAAAATCCCGAAGTAAGGCAGAAACCCGAAACCGGAGAATCCTGCCAGAAATGGACAAGGAACCAGGGTCCGGAAAAATCCGCCGGAGTCAGAAAATCCCGGATCCAGGTGAAAACTCGGACTTGGCCAAAAACTCATTTTCAATCAATTCCAACCTCAAGGAAGGGTCAAAGCCAACAAGACCAGCATGTCAAGACCCTAAGATAATGATAAATCCAATATAACCAAAGGTCAAAGACACCAAAAAGAGGGTCCCTACTCTAAGTGGGGCGTGTGTGCAAAAACTGCACAACAAATGGCGACTCTGCTAGGGAAATGCTCCTAAGCATTTCGATGACAAACTGGAATCAAGAACCCAAAACTCAGGGTTTCAACTCAGATACCCAGCCACCACCCTAAGTTAAAACAAAGAAACTCCCAATCATTCAGACATTCCTATACCAGGGTCTAAGTGTGTGCACATGCATTTATTACCTACCCTCAGTTGCAAGAAGAACCAGACATGGTATGAACAGGCTACGTAAAGATTCTTACTCTAAAAGTAACCTGGATAGAGCCTCGTTGCCAGTCAGACGTCCATAGCCCCGACGAGGTTATCGCTGTGGTCCTCCTGAACATAGCTCTACTGCCAGCCAGACGTTCATAGCCCCGGTAGAGATATTCAGATCCTCCTGATAGGTTGAATTCAAACCTCATGATTTTCAATATATATATATATATATTTTTCTTTTTGATATTTCTTGTCTTTTTACTCACTTCATTCAACCTATGAACAGTGAAGTCCATACTCAGGGCTGAGAACCATAGTGGCACTAGAGCAGAAAAAGATTTTTCACCTGATCAGACCTTATAAGGAGCCTTTACAACTTTAGATATATTAAAGATTTAAAAGTATAAGACCCCAATATATTGCTGTCAAGACTAACTAGAAACCCTTTGTCTCAACCTAAGGATAAATGACATAGGTTAAAGAATTCATACCATGGTATTCTGGGAAAATGAGCAAAGTTTGTAAGGGAAATACCAAGAACATTAGACCCGCTTTGCCACCATTACCATACAGATACACCCCCAATCCCCAAAAAAGAGAATGGACCAACGGCAAGAGCAACGCAAACCAAAACAAACAAACCAAAGCAAACCTACCCTAACCAAACAAAACCAGCAAAGCAAAAAGGGAAAACCTACTCTAACCAAAGCAAGCAAACAAACGAACAAAACAACCTAAACTAACTATTTACAAAGCAAAGAGCTGAAAACAGCTCAAGACTGGAAATAATGTTTCAGATACTGCCCATTGACAGGCAGTGGTATGTCTTCTCCCGTGAGAGTCCTCAGACGGAAGGAATTATCTCCCAGTATCTCGGCAATCTGATATGGGCCCAGCCACAATTTATCAAATTTTCCATGACTCCCTTTTTGATCATGAGGTTTATCCCAGCACAAGACAAGGTCAGAAATCCTAAAAGCCTTAACTTTTGCTCTCCTGTCAAACCACCTCTTGACTACCCCCTAGTGTTTGGCAAACTTTTCAAGGGCATTGTCTCGTTTTTCCTTAAGGTTCAACAATTCTGTCAGCCTGGCCTCCCTTCTATCCCCTTCATCGTAAAACTGATTTATAAACTGTAGAGTTGGGATCTTGAGTTGGATAGGGAAAACTGGTTCCAGACCATATACTAAATGATAAGGAGATGTACCAATGGAGGACTTAACTCTGGTACGATCTGCCCAAAGAGCAAACCTAAGCTGGGTGTGCCAGTCTTTTGGGTTCCTTTCTAACAGCTTGCGGATGACAGTCAACAGGTTCTTGTTAGAGGATTCAGCTAGACCATTCCCCTGGGGATAATAATTAGACGCAAACTTGACAACAATGCCATGATCAAAGGCCCAGTTTGAGAATCTCAAAGAGGCAAAGGCAGGACCATTATCAGAAACAACAGCAACAGGGCATCCAAACCGATTGAGAATGGCAGATTCTAAAAAATCAATTACTACCTCTGATGTGCACTACCTACAAGCAAAAGCTTCAGTCCATCTCGTAAAGTAATCAGTTATGGTGAGAATGTACCTGTGTCCTACAGAGGATGGTGGATTGATGGGGCCTATGAAGTCCATACCCCATTGAGCAAAAGGTTTTACCTTAGTGACTGACTAGAGCAGAAGTGCTGCACACCTTTCTCTTGTTGCTGCAGTCTGACAAGTGTGACAGGTCCGTACATGTTGATGAACATCCTTGAACAGTGTAGGCCAGTAGTACCCTGCCCTCAAAATCTGATTTGTAGTAGCAATCGCAGAACCATGACCAGTACCATATTTCTCATGAAATTCACTCATTACCCTTTCAGCTTCCTGTCTCCCAAGGCACCTCAAATAAATACCTTCATGATTCTTCTTGTATTGGATAGCTCCTTTCAGCATGAAACCGTCGCTTTTCAGCTTTAAGGCTCACCTCTGTACTGCATTAAGGTGTGCTGGAGGTCGTTGATTCAAGAGATAATAGACTATATCATCATACCAGCCCTTTGGGGAAACTTCTTCAACATTATAGTTATGAACAGACAACTTAGGGCCTGTCTCTGCCATGGTTTGGGTGAGTCCTTGTCCTCTTACCAGCTTCATAGGCTGGATCTCAATGTCGTACTCCTGAAGCATGGTCACCCATTTAGCTCTACGCTCACCCAGTTCATTCTGCATCAGTAGTAACTTAACTGCAGAATCAAGAACAATTGCAAACACCTTGTTTCTAAGGATATAATGTCTGAATTTCTTTACGGCTCGAACAAGGGCATATGCTTGCTTCTCCACACTTGGGTATTTCAGCTCAACATCCTTTAATGGTGCACTCATGAAAGCAATGGGATGTTCATTCCCCTCATCAGACTTTTGTGTCAGCATTCCAGCACATGAGTGGTCGGAGGCAAATGAATAGATATAAAAAGGCTTGCTATAATTTGGGCTCACCAACACTGGAGCATCAGCAATGACTCTCTTAATCTCTGCAAAGGCCTCCTTTGCTTCTGTAGTCCATTCGACCTTGGCATCTTGCTTCAACATAGCATTTAGTGGCTTCACAATTTCAGCAAATCCAGTGATGAATTTTCTGACAAAGTTAATCTTACCAAAGAAGGACTTCATCTCTTTTTTGCTGGCAGGAGGCTGAATTTTCAGGATGGCTTCCACTCTTTCAGGGTCTATAGCAATTCCCTTTTCTGATATGACATGTCCTAACAGCTTTCCTTCTATTACCCCGAAGATACACTTCTTGGGATTCAAGGAGATGCCAAATTCTCTGCACTTCTGAAACACTTTGTACAAATCTGAGATATGATCCCCTCTGTTCTTGGAGAAAACAGTCAGGTCATCCATGTAAATGATGATGCACTTCCCTATGATGTCTTTGAAAGCAATGTCCATGGCTCATTGGAACGTGGCCCCTGCATTAATAAGCCCAAATGGCATCCTCCTGTAGGTGAAGGTTCCCCACTTAGTTGTAAAAGCAGTCTTGTGTCTGTCCTCGTACTGGACCATCACTTGATTATACCCTGAATAACCGTCCAGAAAGGACATCATCTGAGATCCATTGACCACTTGAAGTACTTCATCCAAAGAGGGAACTGGATAATTATCTTTTTCTGATGATCTGTTCAGATTTTAGAAGTCAACACAAAGCCTAATTTCACCATTCTTCTTTCTTACTGGAACCAGATTAGCTACCCACGTTGAATGCCTGACAGGAAATATGATTCTAGCAGACAGCAATTTCTGAACTTCCTTCTATATGAGGGGTTCCAACAGTGCATTAATGGGTCTCTGTCTCTGTCTAAAAGGTTTAGCACCTGGCTTTAGGGGTATAGTATGAGTTATGATGGATGTGTCATAAGTCTTCAAGTCTTCATAACCCCACGCCACTATATCTGGAAAATTGTGTAAGGCTTTGATTATACCCTGTCTTTCTTTAGGAGTACAGACTTTGCCAATAAAAATATTCTTAATATTGTCTTCAGTTCCCACATTGTGGGAGTCACACTGTCCACTGATGGATTCCTTCTTGGACTCTTGTTCTTGATCTTTGATCTTGTCCATATCAAAAATCCGCTCCAACTGTACCATTCCCCTCGGGATAGTGTTAGACTTCAGGTTCAATACACCTTCTAGATCCAATTCTGCTTCTTGAGGTTCTATTTCATCAATGATCTGTGAAGCAAAAACATCTGTGTTTGTGATAAAATCGAGAATGTGTTTATCATCTTCAAACACCTGAAAATTAGTCACATTGTCTGGAACCGATGGCACAGGAGTCAATTCAACAGTAAACTTCTTCAATCCTGACAGGGATAGAGGCTGCAGAGTGCTAGCTGCTTGAGCCAGAGAATCAACGGTTTGATTCTTCTTCCGTGGTATCAGTTGAATATTAAAGGCATCAAATACCTCAATGAGGTCCCACACTCTATGCCTATAATTGGTCATTCTCCTATTGTGACACGCATACTGCTTTCATACTTGTTTGACTACTAATTCTGAATCACCAAAAACTTGCAGAACCCTGACCTTTTTCTTGAGTGCCATAAGGAGACCATGAATTAAAGCTTCATACTCTACTACATTATTGGTGCAATGAAATTGGAGCCTATGAGCTGCGAAGAAGTTCTTACCTTTTGGACTAATCAGTTCAAACCCAGCCCCAGCTCCCTGCTTGGACTTAGATCCATCAAACTTAAGAGTCCAGTATTCTGCAGTGGTATTTCCCTTCATTTTGTCTTTTGATTTATCAATGTTAGAGGCTGGCTCAGTCGCCACAGGTTCCTGGCTTTCGCATTCTTCTTGAAGATTCTGCTCATCTGCCTTAACCGCCTGAGCTGGATTCATACATTTCTGCACTTGTTTTACTGCTGTCTGACACAGACAACACTCCAACTCTGAGTGAGAAGCATTGTGGACTCTACACCAATTGGGTAAGAGTAACTCCTTCAAGCTTGTCTTCTTTCCTAGGTGAGTCTGGTTCTCCATACACCGCCTGATGAACTCCTAGAAACTGTCCAATAAGCTGATCTGACTGTCCTTCAGTTC
The DNA here is from genome assembly GCA_007258455.2 of Sequoia sempervirens. NCBI lineage: Eukaryota > Viridiplantae > Streptophyta > Pinopsida > Cupressales > Cupressaceae > Sequoia > Sequoia sempervirens. The sequence continues at coordinate 23,695 of VDFB02041008.1, forward strand.
TTCTTCTTCAACTAATTATGTCGGAACCTCAATATGGCTGGACCCTATCCCAACATCAGCCAGCATCGTATGCAACATCAGCACCTCTTCCACATCTGATTCTTCATATTGAGCCGATAGCAGGTAGTTTCCCATTCCGGCCTCTGATATGAGAACTTCTGCTGAAGTCTTTTGGTATTCCGTTATCATGTACTTCATTCTAGGCTCCCTCTCAATTCTGATCTGATTAGGTACTCCCTTCCATGGAAGCCACATGTGAGAGTGATCAGTGGACACATAACCATTCAGAGCCTTCGTAAACTCTCTTCCTAGAATCAAACCATACGCATCAGGAATATCAGCTACCTGAATATTGATAACCTGCTGAATCCTTGGATCAGAGGCTATTTGCATTTGGATCATGTTTAACTCTCCCACCACATTCACTTCAGTTCTATCTAACTGAGTCACCTTCTTCTGAGAATCAGCAGGTGTAATTCCTAGAGCCCTACAAACTCCAAGAGGCATCACGTTGGTGGAAGCACCAGAATCTAACAAGCAGTTATGCAAATTCTTACCGAATATACGAACAAAGATTAGGAATGGTGGGGTTTCTGTTTTCCCTTGGAACAAGGTAGGCTAAATATCTACTTGAGCCACTTGAGTCTTATCCTTTTCTTTTCCTTTATCTCCAGGGGGTATGTTAGTCCTATTTTGGGTCTGATTTTGTGTGCTCACAGGCTGGGAGCTGGAAGTTTGGCCGACATGCTCACCAGAAGACTTATCCAATAACTTTGAATTTGCATCATAGGTACCTAAGACAACCTTCCTAATTGCAGGGAACCTTAACAACTCAAACGCAGAAAGATTTACCTTTAGTTTCTTGAATTCCTCTGCAACATATGAAGCTATCTGCTCTTCACTCATATCAGTAGAGATTTCCTTAGATGATTCCTCCACCTTATCCTTGCCAGCTTGGACAACCTTTTCCTTCTGTGGGTCAGTTTGAGCCTGTCTCTCCTTTGAAAGATACTGCTTGGGAACGTGTGGATAAGATGGGTTGTTACTAGCATTAGGATCTGGAGGAGTACTGAAGTTGTTGGGAGGAATGGAAGTGGTGAAAGGTCCTCCAGGCTGTGGACGTCTATGAGGCATATCTCTCAATCCTTGTCTCTGAAACATCTGAACTTCCTCAACATAAGGTTCCTCCTGATCAAGAGGGCCATTGTCATTCATTGTATCTTCATTAAACAACCGAGCTACTTCGTCTCCATTACAAATCTGATCTGTTTCATCTTCCTGGGAATCAAGCTCCTCTGGTACATTTTCCTTGCTGGCTGGAAAAGGAGCATGATTTAATACCAACACAGGAGAATCATAAGAGCTGGAAGGTACCATCTCCTGTCCATTCACATTGTTCTCTACCTCATATTGAAAAATAGAGGCAGCAGTTTGGAACTCTGGGCACTCCAATTCCGAATGCTGACTTGTCTTATGAAGCCTACACCATCCTGATAGGGCTGCTTCAGCCAGATATACACCGTTAGGAGGTTTGTCTTGACCGACCGGCTGATTTCCAGGTTGATTAACAATCTGATTGGCGGGTTGATCCAATGGGGTGGGAACTCCCCCATTGTTGGGCCCTGTATTCCAAGTTCTGTTCTGCCCTTGCGATGGCCTCTTATCAAATCCCGATCCACTACCTTGACTTCTATCAAAATTCTGCCTCCTTTCATTATTGAACCCTCTATCATTGTTGTAACCCCTATCCTGATTGTATCCTCTATCATTGTAGAATCCTCTGTCATTACGTTGTCCCCTGTCAAAGTTCTGGCCTTGTGAGAACTCTCTGTTCTGATTGGACTGCATGCCTTTCTGAGCAGCTTGTAACTGACTATTTTGATTCCTGAGGTAAGTTACCTCTAGGTTTAGCTTCTTTATCTGCTCAGCCATTTCATCAATCCTTTCTTTATTCGAGTCTACCAAAGGGGGCCGGCTTGGGTCGCTCTGAGGAGGGACAGACATTGTGGAAGATCCCATGGACTGATGTAATACTTTAGAATTTTGTAGATAAGCAGGGAAGCTATTCGGCTGTGTTTGATACATTGGCTGATTAACTTGTTGTTGAGGGAAGTTAGCCACAGGGGAGATCTGGCTCATGGGGTGACCAGGGTGTGGTACCATGGGTAGTTGAGGAACTGGATTCATGATTGGAGTATGATGGGTGAGAGCATGATTTACGGCCTGAATTTGGTTGGGATGTGTAGCTGGTCCCAAAGAAGGCAGTGGCCCAGTCAAGTGCTGTCTCAAATTTGTACTAAGCTTGACAGCTTCCGTATAAGCATCAGTCAGGGTACCTGGAGGGTTGGGTCTCCACTTCAAAAAGGTTGCTGTTAGGCTATCCAGAGCTTCATAATAGACCCCCAGGGCTGTATCATCATCTAAAACATATGGGTCTTGAAGTCTGGTAAAGGCACGATGGAACCTGTTATTGAAACTGGCTATGGGTTCATTAATCTCTCTTTTGACTTTGATGAACTGCAGGTATAACTCATTGGCACTGATAGGTATTCTGAATTTCTGTAAAAAGGCCTTTTCAAGATCATTCCAGTTAAGGATTGAGCCAGCGGGAAGATGGTTATACCAATAAAAGGCTTCCTCTCCTAGTGAATAAGGAAATAACCTACAGGCAACATCCTCATGGACAATCCCTCGATCTTTGAGACAAGTTTGAAAAATCCTTATGTGTTCTTCCGCGGTCCTATTTGGGTCATTGGCATGGAATTTTGAACAAAAATGCTCAGGGTTTTTGGGCATTACATTGTAAGCCTGGAAGAACAATGGTGATGGATTATTAGCGAGGAAAGCCATGGGTAAGAGTGGGGGTGGCGGTGGTGGTTGATTATTAGCAGGCTGAGGTTGTTGAACAGGAACGGCCTCAGGAATGGGTATAGCCTCACCCTTAGGATGTGAAGATATGGACGATGTTGGTGAGGGGATGGGTGATGATGATTCTCCCCTTTCTCGGGTCCTTCTTGACCTAGAGGGGAATTGTAGCTCCTCTAAATCTTCCTCTCCTGTGGTAGATCTGGTATTCCTCCTATATCTCTCTGGGGAGATGGCATTCAAGAAACGATCAAGTGAGCTCATTCAGGCCCTCCTTCTAGCGCCAATCTGTTGATGGTGTTTTCTGCACAGCAACAACTCAGACAGAATGCAATATTCTATCTCTCTTGAAAGGTTATTTCCAATAATAAATCACTGAAAATCACCCCAAGGTCTCTCGGGTGTTAGGTCATAACAGTGCATAAAACAACTCAAATAATTATGTGAAAATGCTGGTAATCACAAAGGGACCTTACTACAAGCAAACTGGATCTTTCAACTTATCAGATCTAACAATATGATGATCTTCAAATCCTAAATCTAACCGAATAATAAAGAAATAGCAAAAGATAAGGGTGCAAGGAAGTGATAAGATCTAAACTACTGAGGGGACAAACAATGTAAATAACATATATCTGGAATGGACCTATCTCAAATAACCAGTTCTTATTCGACCCACAATGCAATCTTACAAGAACGGTGCAATCTTCTGAGGAATTCAGATTTTCAAATCATAGACATGCATCTACAATCGAACTTAAGCACATTGAATATACGGTCCAGGTTGACTTTGCCAGCCTACTACAATCAGATAGTTACTGGGAGTATAGACCAGAGATATCTACAAACATTCCAAATATGAAATCATAGACATCATTTATCCAATTGAAACTAATCTATTTCTGAATACTAAACCCTAAATCTTCAAGCAATTTAAAAGATGGAACAATAAGAACCATGCATGATGAAATAACACAAAGGATTCCACCAGGAAAACCACAATGTATCCAATTGTATTAATCACCAAAATCTGCAACAATTCAACTGTTCTGATACAGTATTTGCTTCAAGAAGAGACTAAGAAATTCTAACTATTGCTCTTGCTTATCTCTATTACTGCTTAGCTAACCAATGTCTAACCCTTACAATGAGGCAAGAATGCCTATTTATAGCAAATTCCCCCCAAGACATGTCGGCCCAGCCAAACATTTTACAAAATAATAAAACCGCCAAAACAGGTCGGCCAAGGAAACAAACTAAGGCACGCATTTAATGCCATCATCCAAGTCGGCCAAGGCACAGTCCCCAAGGAAGTCTGGTCCAATGCATGCCCTATGGTAATAGGGAAGCACAAATCTCGAAAAGAGCATTAACTGCCACTCCCTTTGTCTTTCTCCTGCACTGACGTCCCTTGGACCTTCGAGAATATTCTATCCAACTCAGCAATAGGTGGCAATGGTAAGACCCTGAGTCGGCATTTAATAGAATCTATTCCTTCCTTGGACCGCTCAACAATTCCGTTCCAGTCCTCTCTGTTGGCCATGTACCTGTCTATCACCACCAAGTATGTAGCTGCATCATCAAGTAAGTGGCCGGTGACAGCTCCATCAGAATCCGGGGCATAAACCTCATGCCACCACTCCTTCAATTGCTCGAGGCTCAAATATTTGGGGGCTATCTTCTTCCTCCCTGTCATCACCTCAAAGAAGGCAATGCACCCGTCATAAACTGCTGTAAGGTCGCCATCAATGGACTTCCTTCATTTTTGTATCTTCCTCAGACCCCCCTACCTGACCTGCAATGCCTCAAACCACTCCCACGGTTCATCCAGCCTGGAGGAAGGAAGGATTCCATCTTTAGCCAATTGATCCTTGCCATGTCCCAGAATAGTCTTCGATTTCTGCAGCAGGAGGTCTATGTTATCTTTATCCTGAGACAAGATGTGTTCTAACAATTCTTTTCCCCGGACTGCATCTTTCCCCACAGACAAGATCCCTTTGATAGCATTATCCCCTTTCGTCTGGACATCCATCAGCCAATCAGTAGCAGCTTGAGCGGAGGCCTTCATCTTTTCAATCCCGGAGATTGTCTCCTTAGGCAGAAAACCCGGAGTAGTAGAGGAAGAGGGGTGGAGAGACTGCAGAGGCTTCATCACCTCTTCCAAACTCTTCCTCAATCTTTCATTCTCCCTTTTCAACTCTCGTTTGGACTGAGTCTCCTTTTTTAATCTATCAACAATGACAGCACTAGACCCCTCAAACTCCTCAATATCCTACTCCAGGGAGGCTGGCCCAAGGTTAATAGTTTGGAAATTATAGTCCTGGCCTGTAACATCATCTCTTGTTTTATCCGCGGTAGGGGTAGTAATGTGAACTACCCTATTATTCGTTTCATCCCTTTCCACCCGGGAAATCACCTTAGCGGCTTTCTTCTTCTTCCCTTTGCCAATCTGAGATAGCATTTCATCCCAGTCTAATGGAGTGTCCTCAACAATCACCTGTTTCTTCCTGGCAAGCTCCTTCTCCAACCAGTCCGGAGCTACAGGGTCAGTCCGGATTCCCTCTGTTCTTGTTTCTCCCGGATCCTCTGTCACTTTCTCTTCCTCTGCGGATGTCACCTCGGCCTCGGTTGTTACTTTGTCATCTTCTTTCTCTGGAATCTTCTTAGCTTGGTCAACCTCCCCAATTCCTAATTCTGGAAGCACCGGTGATGGAGTCCCAGCAGGGATGCTTTCCTTTGGCTCAGATGATCTGCGGCCTCTATCACTCTCTGGGGAATCCTCGTATTGCACCAGCGGAGAAGTGTGTCTCTCTTCTATTTCTACCTCAAGCTCAACCGCCTCACTGAACAGTGTTCCTTCCTTGAACGGTTCTGCCTCCTCGCCAATTTCTTGCTCATCTGGATTTTTTGGCTCAAGTATGCTCGGTGGAGCAGAAACAGGCTTATCCTACTCTTCAACTGGTAATGTTGGGGAGGAATCCTTCGGTTGTGCAGCATCCTTGGGAGAAGGAGTTATTGATTTCTTGGTATAGACCTTTGTTTTCTCACCCCCTGAACTCTCCACATCTACAATTGGAGGTTCATCTTCCAAAGCAGTCTGATCCTTCCTCCTCGCCGTCCTTGTAGTTCTTGTCTTCTTAGGTGGTGGAGGAGCATCTTCCTTTTCAGCCTTCTCCATCTCCTCCTCATCAGAGGATTTGCTAATTGTCAGACTCTTCCATCTTCTCTTTCCCTTAGGCTTCCTCTTCGTTTCAAGCTCAGCTCCCTTAGGACCTCTGACTTTAATCTTGAAGGGTGACGTCTTCACAGACTTCCCTTTGGGGTCATCCTCCCCGGATTCCTCAGAAGTTGACATGGGATTGAGATTTCCATCAAGTCAAAAGTACAAGTCACCTTTGCACTTTCCAATTCCCAAATCTTATGTTTCACCCAAGAAAGAGTGAACTTCATCACAGGAGCCATTAAGTCCTTCAATTCTGTAATCTCGTCCTCATTCCAATTGATATCCTCGACTGACCTGTCCTTTATGGCTTCATAGGCATGGTCCTGAACCAGTTTTCCGTCATCCTTCAGTTGGTCCGGAATCAACTTAACATTGTACTGCCTAATGGCCTCCACAGGTAACCTAGAATATCTTTTCTTCCTCGCCTCAAGGTCATCCTTGATATTGACCCAGTAGTCTTCTAAGTCCTCCTTGTGCCTATACTCCCGGGTAGCCCTCTTCTGGGCCTCTCCAGTTATGTCAAAATTCATTCTTTTCGAATGGAAGGAGAATCCATAGGACGCCAGCTCCTCACCTGCAGTGTGAGCCGATTGGATGGACGGGCACATCTCTCCTATGCCAATCCCAAGAGGGAAGTCTCCTCCAAAACTAGTTTTATGCTTTTCCCTCTTCACCATTGCATCAAACTCATAGATTTGTCGTACAACTTCCAGCAACACAATGTGGTCAGTGGGATACCGAGGCAACCTGTAAGGGGCAACTGGGCATCCATCAATCTGGAGGTAAGTGAATGTAGGGAACTGGATAAACCATGCTTCGTAGTTCTTGATTAGTCCTTTGGTTCCATCGGATAATCTAAGGTGCTCAGCATTCTGAAGTGTTCAGGTGATATGCATTGTAAATGCATCATTGGTCCTCCTGTAATCCTTATGCCCCAAATGCAGCTCTGAATAAACCTCATAGATTATGTCCTGCCCAATGGTTCCCCTCAGAGTCAAACCTTTGTAGGGATAGGAAATGGCCAGCACATACATAATGTAAGAAGACATAGTGAATTTCTTTGCCTCCAGGACATTTCTCAGTTGTTTGTTAATCCCAGCACTGATGAGCCCTGCCCAGTGATAGTTTGTGCCTTGACTCATCTTGGTGATCACATGGACCATCCAACTCTCTAATACTCCTACACTTCTCAATCCTGCCACCCTGCTCAGCAATGTAATGGCATCATAGACATCTGACCTGAATTTTACCCTGTGCAGTTGTTTGGGTAACTTCGAATGATGGGATTTTGGCTTTTCTAGCCATGAGTTGATCATCTGCTGAGCCTTGACTGGCTCATTCTCATAATAAGTCCTGGCAATGTCAATTTTCAATGCACAGACCGAAGGAAGATCCGACATGCTGAAGGCTCGTGCAATGGAGGCCGGACTGAAGTTTGCCAAGAACCTCCCTTCAGTGCTGACCACCATCTATGTATCAAAGTCATACTTTCTAGCACATTCTAAGATCAGCTCATAACACTGAACCGCTGGAGGGAAACCTGCCACATGTACCAATCTAGAGTTCATCATTCCTTGTCTCAAAGCTGACAGATCCTTCTCAGCCGTTCTCTGTTTGAACTCCTCATATCGCCATGCAACAATGTTAGTGTCAGATACATCAGCCCACACAGAAGATATTTTACTTTCTGGGAACTGGTTTTTCATATCCAGTCTCAATCGTTTCGTCTCGAAAATGGATGATGCCCCTATGCCACCCTTAGCCTTCCCAGCAGTCGCCTTGCCTGATTCGGCCTGTACAACCAAAACCATCATTAGAATTCAATTATGAAGCTTATTTCAATCCAAAAGGTTATCACAAATCATGTAAATCCATCAAAATCCATTGCTAACTACTAATCCATTGGGTTCCGGAGAAAACAGATAGTCCAAGAAAATCATGCAATCTGGGAAAATACCGTCGGGGTAGAATTTCGGAGAAATCTGACTCAGACGGATTCCTACTGCCAAAGCATCATTAGTCAAATAAATCATTAGTGCAGATGAAAAAATTAAAGGATAATCATTGAATTCACTCATTGGCAACAAGAAATAATCATTAGACAATCGTTCCACCAATTCTATCATCAAAATATCAAAAAGAACACAGCCAGACAGGAAATCCAGAAAAATCCAGATGGAACAGATTTTCGCGGACAGCTTAAATTACACCGGAAATAACCCCAGCCCGCGGAATAAGCCCAAACCGGGAAAATCCGGGAGCGAGGAAATTCCGCGATGACCTCGAAACCCGAAAAATGACGAATGCGAACCAAAACTTAAATGATCACGGGATCTACTCCACCTGAGCTTGAATGACCTCAAAACCGACGATAAGTAACAAAACTCAGGACGCAAAGGATTTAGACTTTTCAAAAGCACGCAAAGGATGAATCCCCATATCAAAATAATGATGCCCTAATCGAATAATCAAATTTCTACTATTAAAACCAGAGTGAGCTTTAGGGCTTTAAAATATTAGCTAAGGACTTACCTAAAGCACTCGAATCCTCACAGGACAGGGAAGCCGACATGATATAGGGAATAAATTGCTCAAGACACAATTAAAACCTCCGTTCTGGGCCGAACACCAAGGGAAACCCTAATTTCGCATAATAACACATTTCGCGCCCAAAACAAGCAAGCAATCCGACCCAGAATCCCGCCTAAAGGATACATACGCAATCTTATGGATAAATAAAGCTCATAGGACATGGGAATAGGGTTCTTCAACAAAAAAAGGGATCAAACCCGACTCTATAAATATGAAATCATAATTAATTCAAGGGCCGACCCCAAATCTAACAATACCCAATGCGAAAAACCTTCAATTACCCCCCAAGCAAGCAGAAGGGCAATGATTACATACCATGGATCCAAACGAACGGAATTCGAGCCCAGAAAGTTGACCACGCAGCAAACACGTCCAAGCGATGAAAACACTGACACCAGCGCTCAAGCAATTCTCACACAAACGAACCAAGATCGATTCTCAAAGCCACAAATAAAAGTCTCAATCACCAGAGCAATCAACAAGGAAGCAATGAAGTTAGAATGAAACTGAAAATGCCCTAAACCCGACCTTATACCTGCCTGAGCAAAGGTACCTCAACCATTAATGCGCGATAAGACATTTCTGACAAGTCCGGAAACCCGAGCCCCAAGCAGAATTTCGGAAAATCCCAGAATGCGCGGAAACACAGATTTCGTGGAAATGCAGAAACCGGGGAAATGAGGAAGATCGGGATTTTGGCAGAACCGAAAATCCACCGTGATCCTCGGTAAATCCCCGGCGAAGGCGTAAAACCCGTAATCTGAATCCCCGCCAGAGCTTTTATTGAAGGAAACTGTGGTCCGGAAAATCTGCCACGCCGAATCCTCGATCCAGTGAAAACCCGTGACTTAGCTAAAACTCATTCCTTCAATCAATTCAAACCCGCTGTGGTCAGCCAGTAAGACTAACATGTCAAGACCCGAAAATGATAAATCCAATATAACCAAAGGTCAAAGACATCAAAAAAAGAGGGTCCCTACTCCAAGTGGGGCGTGTGTGCGAAAACTGCACAACAAATGGCGACTCTGCTGGGGAAATGCTCCTGAGCATTTCGATGACAAACTGGAATCATGAACCCAGAACTCATGGTTTCAACTCAAATACCCAGCCACCACCCTAATTTAAAACAAAGAAACTCCCAGCCATTCAAACATTCCTATACTGGGGTCTAAGTGTGTGCACATGCATTTATTACCTACCCTCAGTTGCAAGAAGAACCGCATGTGGTATGAACAGCTAATGAATAATTTTACTCTAAAGTAACCTCGATAGAGCCTCGTTGCCAGTCAGGCGTCCATAGCCCCGATGAGGTTATCACTGTGATCCTCCTAAACATAGCTCTACTGCCAGTCAGACGTTTATAGCCCCGGTAGAGATATTCAGATCCCCCTGATAAGTTGAATTCAAACCTCATAATTTTTAATATATATATTTTCTCTCTTTTATAGTTTGCTGATATTTCTTTTCTTTTACTCACTGACTAGGTCCAGATCAGACCTGAGCATACACTCCAAGGATAAATGACATAGGTTAAAGAATTCATACCATGGTATTCTGGGAAAATGAGCAAAGTTTGTAAGGGAAATACCAAGAACATTAGACCCGCTTTGCCACCATTACCATACAGATACACCCCCAATCCCCAAAAAAGAGAATGGACCAACGGCAAGAGCAACGCAAACCAAAACAAACAAACCAAAGCAAACCTACCCTAACCAAACAAAACCAGCAAAGCAAAAAGGGAAAACCTACTCTAACCAAAGCAAGCAAACAAACGAACAAAACAACCTAAACTAACTATTTACAAAGCAAAGAGCTGAAAACAGCTCAAGACTGGAAATAATGTTTCAGATACTGCCCATTGACAGGCAGTGGTATGTCTTCTCCCGTGAGAGTCCTCAGACGGAAGGAATTATCTCCCAGTATCTCGGCAATCTGATATGGGCCCAGCCACAATTTATCAAATTTTCCATGACTCCCTTTTTGATCATGAGGTTTATCCCAGCACAAGACAAGGTCAGAAATCCTAAAAGCCTTAACTTTTGCTCTCCTGTCAAACCACCTCTTGACTACCCCCTGGTGTTTGGCAAACTTTTCAAGGGCATTGTCTCATTTTTCCTCAAGGTTCAACAATTCTGTCAGCCTGGCCTCCCTTCTATCCCCTTCATCATAAAACTGATTTATAAACTGTAGAGTTGGGATCTTGAGTTGGATAGGGAAAACTGGTTCTAGACCATATACTAAATGATAAGGAGATGTACCAATGGAGGACTTAACTCTGGTACGATCTGCCCAAAGAGCAAACCTAAGCTGGGTGTGCCAGTCTTTTGGGTTCCTTTCTAACAACTTTCGGATAACAGTCAATAGGTTCTTGTTAGAGGATTCAGCTAGACCATTCCCCCGGGGATAATAATTAGACGCAAACTTGACAACAATGTCATGATCAAAGGCCCAGTTTGAGAATCTCAAAGAGGCAAAGGCAGGACCATTATCAGAAACAACAGCAACAGGGCATCCAAACCGATTGAGAATGGCAGATTCTAAAAAATCAATTACTACCTCTGATGTGCACTGCCTACAAGCAAAAGCTTCAGTCCATCTCATAAAGTAATTAGTTATGGTGAGAATGTACCTGTGTCCTGCAGAGGATGGTGGATTGATGGGGCCTATGAAGTCCATACCCCATTGAGCAAAAGGTTTTACCTCAGTGACTAACTGGAGCGGAAGTGCTGCACACCTTTCTCTTGTTGCTGCAATCTGACAAGTGTGACAGGTCCGTACATGTTGATGAACATCCTTGAACAGTGTAGGCCAGTAGTACCCTGCCCTCAAAATCTGATTTGCAGTAGCAATCGCAGAACCATGACCAGTACCATATTTCTCATGAAATTCACTCATTACCCTTTCAGCTTCCTGTCTCCCAAGGCACCTCAAATAAATACCTTCATGATTCTTCTTGTATAGGACAGCTCCTTTCAGCATGAAACCGTCACTTTTCAACCTTAAGGCTCGCCTCTGTACTGCATTAAGGTGTGCTGGAGGTCGTTGATTCAACAGATAATAGACTATATCATCATACCAGCCCTCTGGGGAAACTTCTTCAACATTATAGTTATGAACAGACAACTCAGGGCCTATCTCTGCCATGGTTTGGGTGAGTCCTTGTCCTCTTACTAGCTTCATCGGCTGAATCTCAATGTCATACTCCTGAAGCATGGTCACCCATTTAGCTCTGCGCTCCCCTAACTCGTTCTGCATTAGCAGCAACTTAACGGCAGAATCGGGAACAATTGCAAACACCTTGTTTTTGAGGATATAATGCCTGAATTTCTTTACTGCCCGAACAAGGGCATATGCTTGCTTCTCCACACTTGGGTATTTCAACTCAGCATCCTTTAATGGTGCACTCATGAAAGCAATGGGATGCTCACTCCCCTTATCAGACTTTTGTGTCAGCATTCCAGCACACGAATGGTCGGAAGCAAAGGAATAAATATAAAAAGGTTTGTTATAATTTGGGCTCACCAACACGGGAGCATCAACAATGGCTCTCTTAATCTCTGCAAAGGCCTCCTTTGCTTCTGTAGTCCATTCGACCTTGGCATCTTGTTTCAACATGGCATTTAATGGCTTCACAATTTCAGCAAATCCAGTGATGAATTTTCTGACAAAGTTAATCTTACCAAAGAAGGACTTCATCTCTTTTTTGCTGGCAGGAGGCTGAATTTTCAGGATGGCTTCCACTCTTTCAGGGTCTATAGCAATTCCCTTTTCTGATATGACATGTCCTAACAGCTTTCCTTCTATTACCCCGAAGATACACTTCTTGGGATTCAAGGAGATGCCAAATTCTCTGCACTTCTGAAACACTTTGTACAAATCTGAGATATGATCCCCTCTGTTCTTGGAGAAAACAGTCAGGTCATCCATGTAAATGATGATGCACTTCCCTATGATGTCTTTGAAAGCAATGTCCATGGCTCGTTGGAACGTGGCTCCTGCATTAATAAGCCCAAATGGCATCCTCCTGTAGGCGAAGGTTCCCCACTTAGTTGTGAAAGCAGTCTTGTGTCTGTCCTCGTACTGGACCATCACTTGATTATACCCTGAATAACCGTCCAGAAAGGACATCATCTGAGATCCATTGACCACTTGAAGCACTTCATCCAAAGAGGGAACTGGATAATTATCTTTTTCTGATGATCTGTTTAGATTTCAGAAGTCAACACAAAGCCTAATTTCACCATTCTTCTTTCTTACTGGAACCAGATTAGCTACCCACGTTGAATGCCTGACAGGAAATATGATTCTAGCAGACAACAATTTCTGAACTTCCTTCTGTATGAGGGGTTCCAACATTGCATTAATGGGTCTCTGTCTCTGTCTAAAAGGTTTAGCACCTGGCTTTAGGGGTATAGTATGAGTTATGATGGATGTGTCATAAGTCTTCAAGTCTTCATAACCCCACGCCACTATATCTGGAAAATCGTGTAAGACTTTGATTATACCCTGTCTTTCTTTAGGAGTACAGACTTTGCCAATGAAAATATTCTTAATATTGTCTTCAGTTCCCACATTGTGGGAGTCACACTGTCCACTGATGGATTCCTTCTTGGAGTCTCGTTCTTGATCTTTGATCTTGTCCATATCAAAAATCCGCTCCAACTATACCATTCCCCTCGGGATAGTGTTAGACTTCAGGTTCAATACACCTTCTAGATCCAATTCTGCTTCTTGAAGTTCTGTTTCATCAATGATCTGTGAAGCGAAAACATCTGTGTTTGTGATAAAATCGAGAATGTGTTTATCATCCTCAAACACCTGGAAATTAGTCACATTGTCTGGAACCGATGGCACAGGAGTCAATTCAATAGTAAATTTCTTCAATCCTGACAGGGATAGAGGCTGCAGAGTGCTAGCTGCTTGAGCCAGAGAATCAGCGGTTTGATTCTTCTTCCGTGGTATCAGTTGAATATTAAAGGCATCAAATCCCTCAATGAGGTCCCACACTCTATGCCTATAACTGGTCATTCTCCTATCGTGACACGCATATTGCTTTCTTACTTGTTTGACTACTAATTCTGAATCACCAAAAACTTGCAGAACCCTGACCTTTTTCTTGAGTGCCATAAGAAGACCATGAATTAAAGCTTCATACTCTGCCACATTATTGGTGCAATGAAATTGGAGCCTATGAGCTGCGAAGAAGTTCTTACCTTTTGGACTAATCAGTTCAAACCCAGCCCCAGCTCCCTGCTTGGACTTAGATCCATCAAACTTAAGAGTCCAGTATTCTGCAGTGGTATTTTCCTTCATTTTGTCTTTTGGTTTATCAATGTTAGAGGCTGGCTCAGTCGCCACAGGTTCCTGGCTTTCGCATTCTTCTTGAAGATTCTGCTCATCTGCCTTAACCGCCTGAGCTGGATTCATACATTTCTGCACTTGTTTTACTGCTGTCTGACACAGACAACACTCCAACTCTGAGTGAGAAGCATTGTGGACTCTACACCAATTGGGTAAGAGTAACTCCCTAAAGCTTGTCTTCTTTCCTAGGTGAGTCTGGTTCTCCATACACCGCCTGATGAACTCCTGGAAACTGTCCAATAAGCTGATCTGACTGTCCTTCAGTTCTTCTTCTTCAACTAATTCTGTCGAACCTCAATATGGCTGGACCCTGTCCCAACATCAGCCAGCATCGTATGCAACATCAGCACCTCTTCCACATCTGATTCTTCATATTGAGCCGATAGCAGGTAGTTTCCCATTCCGGCCTCTGATATGAGAACTTCTGCTGAAGTCTTTTGGTATTCCGTTATCATGTACTTCATTCTAGGCTCCCTCTCAATTCTGATCTGATTAGGTACTCCCTTCCATGGAAGCCACATGTGAGAGTGATCAGTGGACACATAACCATTCAGAGCCTTCGTAAACTCTCTTCCTAGAATCAAACCATACGCATCAGGAATATCAGCTACCTGAATATTGATAACCTACTGAATCCTTGGATCAGAGGCTATTTGCATTTGGATCATGTTTAACTCTCCCACCACATTCACTTCAGTTCTATCTAACTGAGTCACCTTCTTCTGGGAATCAGCAGGTGTAATTCCTAGAGCCCTACAAACTCCAAGAGGCATCACATTGGTAGAAGCACCAGAATCTAACAAGCAGTTATGCAAATTCTTACCGAATATACGAACAGAGATTAGGAATGGTGGGGTTTTTGTTTTCCCTTGGAACAAGGTAGGCTGAATATCTACTTGAGCCACTTGAGTCTTATCCTTTTCTTTTCCTTTATCTCCAGGGGGTATGTTAGTCCTATTTTGGGTCTGATTTTGTGTGCTCACAGGCTGGGAGCTGGAAGTTTGGCCGACATGTTCACCAGAAGACTTATCCAATAACTTTGAATTTGCATCATAGGTACCTAAGACAGCCTTCCTAATTGCAGGGAACCTTAACAACTCAAACGCAGAAAGATTTACCTTTAGTTTCTTGAATTCCTCTGCAACATATGAAGCCATCTGCTCTTCACTCATATCAGTAGAGATTTCCTTAGATGATTCCTCCACCTTATCCTTGCCAGCTTGGACAACCTTTTCCTTCTGTGGGTCAGTTTGAGCCTGTCTCTCCTTTGAAAGATACTGCTTGGGAACGTGTGGATAAGATGGGTTGTTACTAGCATTAGGATCTGGAGGAGTACTGAAGTTGTTGGGAGGAATGGAAGTGGTGAAAGGTCCTCCAGGCTGTGGACGTCTATGAGGCATATCTCTCAATCCTTGTCTCTGAAACATCTGAACTTCCTCAACATAAGGTTCCTCCTGATCAAGAGGGCCATTGTCATTCATTGTATCTTCATTAAACAACCGAGCTACTTCGTCTCCATTACAAATCTGATCTGTTTCATCTTCCTGGGAATCAAGCTCCTCTGGTACATTTTCCTTGCTGGCTGGAAAAGGAGCATGATTTAATACCAACACAGGAGAATCATATGAGTTGGAGGGAACCATCTCCTGTCCATTCACATTGTTCTCTACCTCATATTGAAAAATAGAGGCAGCAGTTTGGAACTCTGGGCACTCCAATTCCGAATGCTGACTTGTCTTATGAAGCCTGCACCATCCTGATAGGGCTGCTTCAGCCAGATATACACCGTTAGGAGGTTTGTCTTGACCGACCGGCTGATTTGCAGGTTGATTAACAATCTGATTGGCAGGTTGATCCAATGGGGTGGGAACTCCCCCATTGTTGGGCCCTATATTCCAAGTTTTGTTCTGCCCTTGCGATGGCCTCTTATCAAATCCAGATCCACTACCTTGACTTCTATCAAAATTCTACCTCCTTTCATTATTGAACCCTCTATCATTGTTGTAACCCCTATCCTGATTGTATCCTCTATCATTGTAGAATCCCCTGTCATTACATTGTCCCCTGTCAAAGTTCTGGCCTTGTGAGAACTCTCTGTTCTGATTATACTGCATGCCTTTCTGAGCAGCTTGTAACTGACTATTTTGATTCCTGAGGTAAGTTACCTCTAGGTTTAGCTTCTTTATCTGCTCAGCCATTTCATCAATCCTTTCTTTATTCGAGTCTACCAAAGGGGGCCAGATTGGGTCGCTCTGAGGAGGGACAGACATTGTGGCAGATCCCATGGACTGATGTAATACTTCAAAATTTTGTAGATAAGCAGGGAAGCTATTCGGCTGTGTCTGATACATTGGCTGATTAACTTGTTGTTGAGGGAAGTTAGCCACAGGGGAGACTTGGCTCATGGGGTGACCAGGGTGTGGTACCATGGGTAATTGAGGAACTGGATTCATGATTGGAGTATGATGGGTGAGAGCATGATTTACGGCCTGAATCTGGTTGGGATGTGCAACCGGTCCCAGGGAAGGTAATGGCCCAGTCAAGTGCTGTCTCAAATCTGTACTAAGCTTGACAGCTTCCGTATAAGCATCAGTCAGGGTACCTGGAGGGTTGGGTCTCCACTTCAAAAAGGTTGCTGTTAGGCTATCCAGAGCTTCATAATAGACCCCCAGGGCTGTATCATCATCTAAAACATATGGGTCTTGAAGTCTGGTAAAGGCACGATGGAACCTGTTATTGAAACTGGCTATGGGTTCATTAATCTCTCTTTTGACTTTGATGAACTGCAGGTATAACTCATTGGCACTGATAGGTATTCTGAATTTCTGTAAAAAGGCCTTTTCAAGATCATTCCAGTTAAGGATTGAGCCAGCGGGAAGATGGTTATACCAGTAAAAGGCTTCCTCTCCTAGTGAATAAGGAAATAACCTACAGGCAACATCCTCATGGACAATCCCTCGATCTTTGAGACAAGTTTGAAAAATCCTTATGTGTTCTTCCGCGGTCCTATTTGGGTCATTGGCATGGAATTTTGAACAAAAATGCTCAGGGTTTTTGGGCATTACATTGTAAGCCTGGAAGAACAATGGTGATGGATTATTAGCGAGGAAAGCCATGGGTAAGAGTGGGGGTGGCGGTGGTGGTTGATTATTAGCAGGCTGAGGTTGTTGAACAGGAACGGCCTCAGGAATGGGTATAGCCTCACCCTTAGGATGTGAAGATATGGACGATGTTGGTGAGGGGATGGGTGATGATGATTCTCCCCTTTCTCGGGTCCTTCTTGACCTAGAGGGGAATTGTAGCTCCTCTAAATCTTCCTCTCCTGTGGTAGATCTGGTATTCCTCCTATATCTCTCTGGGGAGATGGCATTCAAGAAACGATCAAGTGAGCTCATTCAGGCCCTCCTTCTAGCGCCAATCTGTTGATGGTGTTTTCTGCACAGCAACAACTCAGACATAATGCAATATTCTATCTCTCTTGAAAGGTTATTTCCAATAATAAATCACTGAAAATCACCCCAAGGTCTCTCGGGTGTTAGGTCATAACAGTGCATAGAACAACTCAGATAATTATGTGAAAATGCTGGTAATCACAAAGGGACCTTACTACAAGCAAACTGGATCTTTCAACTTATCAGATCTAACAATATGATGATCTTCAAATCCTAAATCTAACCGAATAATAAAGAAATAGCAAAAGATAAGGGTACCAGAAAGTGATAAGATTTAAACTACTGAGAGGACAAACAATGTAAATAACGTATATTTGAAATGGACCTATCTCAATTAACCAGTTCTCATTCTGACCCACAATGCAATCTTACAAGAACGGTGCAATCTTCTGAGGAATTCAGATTTTCAAATCATAGACATGCATCTACAATCGAACTTAAGCACATTGAATATGCGGTCCAGGTTGACTTCACCAGCCTACTACAATCAGATAGTTACTGGGAGTATAGACCAGAGATAGCTACAAACATTCCAAATATGAAATCATAAACATCATTTATCCAACTGAAACTAATCTATTTCTGAATACTAAACCCTAAATCTTCAAGCAATTTAAAAGATGGAACAAGAAGAACCATGCATGATGAAATAACACAAAGGATTCCACCAGGAAAACCACAATGTCTCCAATTGTATTAATCACCAAAATCTGCAACAATTCAACTGTTCTGATACAGTATTTGCTTCAAGAAGAAACTAAGAAATTCTAACTATTGCTCTTGCTTATCTCTATTACTGCTTAACTAACTAATGTCTAACCCTTACAATGAGGCAAGAATTCCTATTTATAGCGAATTCCCCCCCCAAGACATGTCGGCCCAGCCAAACATTTTACAAAATAATAAAACCGCCAAAACAGGTCGGCCAAGGAAACAAACTAAGGCACGCATTTAATGCCATCATCCAAGTCGGCCAAGGCACAGTCCCCAAGGAAGTCTGGTCCAATGCATGCCCTATGGTAATAGGGAAGCACAAATCTCGAAAAGAGCATTAACTGCCACTCCCTTTGTCTTTCTCCTGCACTGACGTCCCTTGGACCTTCGAGAATATTCTATCCAACTCAGCAATAGGTGGCAATGGTAAGACCCTGAGTCGGCATTTAATAGAATCTATTCCCTCCTTGGACCGCTCAACAATTCCGTTCCAGTCCTCTCTGTGGGCCATGTACCTGTCTATCACCGCCAAGTATGCAGCTGCATCATCAAGTAAGTGGCCGGTGACAGCTCCATCAGAATCCGGGGCATAAATCTCATGCCACCACTCCTTCAATTGCTCGAGGCTCAAATATTTGGGGGCTATCTTCTTCCTCCCTGTCATCACCTCAAAGAAGGCAATGCATCCGTCATAAACTGCTGTAAGGTCGCCATCAATGGACTTCCTTCATTTTTGTATCTTCCTCAGACCCCCCTGCCTGACCTGCAATGCCTCAAACCACTCCCACGGTTCATCCAGCCTGGAGGAAGGAAGGATTCCATCTTTAGCCAATTGATCCTTGCCATGTCCCAGAATAGTCTTCGATTTCTGCAGCAGGAGGTCTATGTTATCTTTATCCTGAGACAAGATGTGTTCTAACAATTCTTTTCCCCGGACTGCATCTTTCCCCACAGACAAGATCCCTTTGATAGCATTATCCCCTTTTGTCTGGACATCCATCAGCCAATCAGTAGCAGCTTGAGCGGAGGCCTTCATCTTTTCAATCCCGGAGATTGTCTCCTTAGGCAGAAAACCCGGAGTAGTAGAGGAAGAGGGGTGGAGAGACTGCAGAGGCTTCATCACCTCTTCCAAACTCTTCCTCAATCTTTCATTCTCCCTTTTCAACTCTCGTTTGGACTGAGTCTCCTTTTTTAATCTATCAACAATAACGGCACTAGACCCCTCAAACTCCTCAATATCCTTCTCCAGGGAGGCCGGCCCAAGGTTAATAGTTTGGACATTATAGTCCTGGCCTGTAACATCATCTCTTGTTTTATCCGCGGCAGGGGTAGCAATGTGAACTACCCTGTTATTCGTTTCATCCCTTTCCACCCGGGAAATCACCTTAGCGGCTTTCTTCTTCTTCCCTTTGCCAATCTGAGACAGCATTTCATCCCAGTCTAATGGAGTGTCCTCAACAATCACCAGTTTCTTCCTAGAAAGCTCCTTCTCCAACCAGTCCGGAGCTATAGGGTCAGTCCGGATTCCTTCTGCTCTTGTTTCTTCCGGATCTTCTGTCACTTTCTCTTCCTCTGCAGCTGTCACCTCGGCCTCAGTTGTTACTTTGTCATCTTCTTTCTCCAGAATCTGCTTAGCTTGGTCAACCTCCCCAATTCCTAATTCTGGAAGCACCGGTGATGGAGTCCCAGTAGGGATGCTTTCCTCCGGCTCAGATGATTCGCGGCCTCTATCACTCTCCGGGGAATCCTCGTATTGCACCAGCGGAGAAGTGTGTCTCTCTTCTGTTTCTACCTCAAGCTCAACTTCCTCACTGAACAGTGTTCCTTCCTTGAACGGTTCTGCCTCCTCGCCAATTTCTTGCTCATCCGGATTTTCCAGCTCAAGTATGTTCGGTGGAGGAGAAACAGGCTTATCCTGCTCTTCAACTGGTAATGTTGGGGAGGAATCCTTCGGTTGTGCAGCATCCTTGGGAGAAGGAGTTCTTGATTTCCTGGTATAGACCTTTGTTTTCTCACCCCCTGAACTCTCCACATCTACAATTGGAGGTTCATCTTCCGAAGCAGTCTGATCCTTCCTCCTCGCCGTCCTTGTAGTTCTTGTCTTCTTAGGTGGTGGAGGAGAATCTTCCTTTTCAGCCTTCTCCATCTCCTCCTCATCAGAGGATTTGCTAATTGTCAGAGTCTTCCATCTTCTCTTTCCCTTAGGCTTCCTCTTCGTTTCAGGCTGAGCTCCCTTAGGACCTCTGACTTTAATCTTGAAGGGTGACGTCTTCACAGACTTCCCTTTGGGGTCATCCTCCTCGAATTCCTCAGAAGTTGACATGGGATTGAGATTTCCCATCAAGTCAAAAGTACAAGTCACCTTTGCACTTTCCAATTCCCAAATCTTATGTTTCACCCAAGAAAGAGTGAACTTCATCATAGGAGCCATTAAGTCCTCCAATTCTGTAATCTCATCCTCATTCCAATCGATATCCCCGACCGACCTGTCCTTTATGGCTTCATAGGCATGGTCCTGAACCAGTTTTTTGTCATCCTCCAGTTGGTCCGGAATCAACTTAACATTGTACTGCCTAATGGCCTCCACAAGTAACCTAGAATATCTTTTCTTCCTCGCCTCAAGGTCATCCTTGATTTGACCCAGTAGTCTTCTAAGTCCTCCTTGTGCCTATACTCCCGGGTAGCCCTCTTCTTGGCCTCTCCAATTATGTCAAAATTCATTCTTTTCAAATGGAAGGAGAATCCATAGGCCGCCAGCTCCTCACCTGCGGTGTGAGTCGATTGGATGGACGGACACATCTCTCCTATGCCAATCCCAAGAGGGAAGTCTCCTCCAAAACCAGTCTTATGCTTTTCCCTCTTCACCACTGCATCAAACTCACAGATTTATCGTACAACTTCCAGCAGCACAATGTGGTCAGTGGGATACCGAGGCAACCTGTAAGGGGCAACTGGGCATCCATCAATCCGGAGGTAAGTGAATGTAGGGAACTGGATAAACCATGCTCCGTAGTTCTTGATTAGTCCTTTGGCTCCATCGGATAATCTGAGGTGCTCAGCATTCTGAAGTGTCCGGGTGATATGCATTGTAAATGCATCATTGGTCCTCCTATAATTCTTATGCCCCAAATGCAGCTCCAGATAAACCTCATAGATTATGTCCTGCCCAATGGTTCCCCTCGGAGTCAAACCTTTGTAGGGATAGGAAATGGCCAGCACATACATAATGTAAGAAGACAGTGAATTTCTTTGCCTCCAGGACATTTCTCAGTTGTTTGTCAATTCCAGCACTGATGAGCCATGCCCAGTGATAGTTCGTGCCTTGACTCATCTTGGTGATCACATGGACCATCCAACTCTCTAATACTCCTACACTTCTCAATCCTACCACCCTGCTCAGCAATGTAATGGCATCATAGACATCTGACCTGAATTTTACCTTGTGCAGTTGTTTGGGTAACTTCGAATGATGGGATTTTGGCTTTTCTAGCCATGAGTTGATCATCTGCTGAGGCTTGACTGGCTCATTCTCATAATAAGTCCTGGCAGTATCAATGTTCAATGCACAGACCGAAGGAAGATCCGACATGCTGAAGGCTCGTGCAATGGAGGCTGGACTAAAGTTTGCCAAGACCCTCCCTTCAGTGCTGACCACCGTCTGTGTATCAAAGTCATACTGTCTAGCACATTCTAAGATCAGCTCATAACACTGAACCGCTGGAGGGAAACCTGCCACATGTACCAATCTAGAGTTCATCATTCCTTGTCTCAAAGCTGACAGATCCTTCTCAGCCGTTCTCTGTTTGAACTCCTCATATCGCCATGCACCAATGTTAGTGTCAGATACATCAGCCCACACAGAAGATATTTTACTTTCTGGGAGCTGGTTTTTCATATCCAGTCTCAATCGTTCCGTCTCGGAAATGGATGATGCCCCTGCGCCACCCTTAGGCTTCCCAGCAGCCGCCTTGCCTGATTCGACCTGTACAACCAAAACCATCATTATAATTCAATTATGAAGCTTATTTCAATCCAAAAGGTTAGCACAAATCATGTAAATCCATCAAAATCCATTGCTAACTACTAATCCATTGGGTTCCGGAGAAAACAGATAGTCCGGGAAAATCATGCAAACCGGGAAAATACCATCGGGGCAGAATTTCAGAGAAATCTGACCCAGACAGATTCTTGCTGCCAAAGCATCATTAGTCAAATAAATCATTAGTGTAGATGAAAAAATCAAAGGATAATCATTGAATTCACTCATTGGCAACAAGAAATAATCATTAGACAATCGTTCCACCAATCCTATCATCAAAATATCAAAAAGAACACAGCCGGACAGGAAATCCAGAAAAATCCGGATGGAACGGATTTTCGCAGACAGCTTAAATTACACCGGAAATAACCCCAGCCCGCGGAATAAGCCCAAACCGGGAAAATCCGGGAGTGAGGAAATTCTACGACGACCTCGAAACCCAAAAAACGACGAATGCGAACCAAAACTTAAACGATCACGGGATCTACTCCACCTGAGCTCGAATGACCTCAAAACCGACGATAAGTAACAAAACTCAGGACGCAAAGGATTTAGACTTTTCAAAAGCACGCAAAGGATGAATCCCCATATCAAAATAATGATGCCCTAATCGAATAATTAAATTTCTGCCATTAAAACTAGAGTGAGCTTTAGGGCTTTAAAATATTAGCTAAGGACTTACCTAAAGCACTCGAATCCTCACATGACAGGGAAGCCAACATGATATAGGGACAAAATCGCTCAAAACACAATAAAACCTCCGTTCTGGGCCGAACACCAAGGGAAACCCTAATTTCGCATAATAACACATTTCGCGCCCAAAACAAGCAAGCAATCCGACCCAGAATCCCGCCTAAAGGATACATACGCAATCTTATGGATAAATAAAGCTCATAGGACCCGGGAATAGGGTTCTTCAACAAAAAAACGGATCAAACCCGACTCTGTAAATATGAAATCGTAATTAATTCAGGTAGACCCCTGATGTAACAAATGCCAATCTGAAAAAACAGCTAATTACAGACTAAGCGGAAGGACGTGATTACATATATGGATCAATTTGAGAAATTACTAAAATGCACTGCAAGCCAAACCTTATACACCTTTGAGGCAAGGTACCTCAACCATTATCACCTTTGATAGACATTTGACTAGAGAATGAGAGCACGAGCCCCCAAAGGGGCTAGGAAAATCGAGAATCTTAGCGAAACACAGAATTTGTGGAAATGCAGTATGGGGAAGTAAGGAAGATGGGATTTTTGGTGGAATCCGGGAAAATCTAGAGTCAAGGCCAGGAAGGAAATCACAGTAAGGCAAAACCGAACGGAGAATCTGCCCGGCTTGGACAGGGGCAGGGGGGTGGAAAAATCGCCCAGTGAAAATCCCAGGATCGGGTGAAAGCCCAGGACTTGGCCAAAACTCATTTCGTCAATTCCAACCTCAAGGAAGGGTTGAAGCCGACTAGGAATGACATCCAAGACCCTAAGATAATAAATCCAATGGAACCAAAGGTCAAATACACCAAAAAAAGAGTCCCTACTCTAAGTGGAGCATGTGTGCAAAAACTGCACAACAAATGGCGACTCTGTTGGGGAAATGCTCTTGAGCATTTCGATGACAAACTGGAATCAAGAACCTAGAACTTAGGGTTTCAACTCAGATACCCAGCCACCACCCTAAGTTAAAACAAAGAAACTCCCAGTCATTCAGACATTCCTATACCAGGGTCTAAGTGTGTGCACATGCATTTATTACCTACCCTCAGTTGCAAGAAGAACCAGACATGGTATGAACAGGCTACGTAAAGATTCTTACTCTAAAAGTAACCTGGATAGAGCCTCGCTGCCAGTCAGGCGTCCATAGCCCCGACGAGGTTATCGCTGTGGTCCTCCTGAACATAGCTCTACTGCCAGCCAGGCGTTCATAGCCCCGGTAGAGATATTCAGATCCTCCTGATAGGTTGAATTCAAGCCTCATGATTTTCAATATATATATATATTTTTCTTCTTTTGATATTTCTTCTCTTTTTACTCACTTCATTCAACCTGTGAATAGTGAAGTCCATACTCAGGGCTGAGAACCACAGTGGCACTAGAGCAGAAAAGGATTTTTCACCTGATCAGACCTTATAAGGAGCCTTTACAACTTCAGATATATTAAAGATTTAAAAGTATAAGACCCCAATATATTTCTATCCAGACTAACTAGAAACCCTTTGTCTCAACCTAAGGATAAATGACATAGGTTAAAGAATTCATACCATGGTATTCTGAAAAAATGAGCAAAGTTTGTAAGAGAAATACCAAGAACATTAGACCCGCTTTGCCACCATTACCATACAGATACACCCCCAATCCCCAAAAAGAGAAAGGACCAACAGCAAGAGCAACACAAACCAAAACAAACAAACCAAAGAAAACCTACCCTAACCAAACAAAACTAGCAAAGCAAAAAGGGAAAACCTACTTTAACCAAAGCAAGCAAACAAACGAACAAAGCAACCTAAACTAACTATTTACAAAGCAAAGAGCTGAAAATAGCTCAAGACTGGAAATAATGTTTCAGATACTGCCCATTGACAGGCAGTGGTATGTCTTCTCCCGTGAGAGTCCTCAGACAGAAGGCATTATCTCCCAGTATTTCGGCTATCTGATATGGGCCCAGCCATAATTTATCAAATTTTCCATGACTCCCTTTTTGATCATGAGGTTTATCCTAGCACAAGACGAGGTCAGAAATCCTAAAAGCCTTAACTTTTTCTCTCCTGTCAAACCACCTCTTGACTACCCCCTGGTGTTTGGCAAATTTTTCAAGGGCATTGTCTCGTTTTTCCTCAAGGTTCAACAATTTTGTGAGCCTGGCCTCCCTTCTATCCCCTTCATCATAAAATTGATTTATAAACTGTAGAGTTGGGATCTTGAGTTGGATAGGGAAAACTGGTTCCAGACCATATACCAAATGATAAGGAGATGTACCAATGGAGGACTTAACTCTGGTACGATCTGCCCAAAGAGAAAACCTAAGCTGGGTGTGCCAGTCTTTTGGGTTAGTTTCTAACAGCTTGTGGATGACAGTCAACAGGTTCTTGTTAGAGGATTCAGCTAGACCATTCCCCTGGGGATAATAATTAGATGCAAACTTGACAACAATGCCATGATCAAAAGCCCAGTTTGAGAATCTCAAAGAGGTAAAGGCATGACCATTATCAGAAACAACAACAACAGGACATCCAAACTGATTGAGAATGGCAGATTCTAAGAAATCAATTACTACCTCTGATGTGCACTGCCTACAAGCAAAAGCTTCAGTCCATCTCATAAAGTAATCAGTTATGGTGAGAATGTACCTGTGTCCTGTAGAGGATGGTTGATTGATGGGGCCTATGAAGTCCATACCCCATTGAGCAAAAGGTTTTACCTCAGTGACTGACTAGAGCGGAAGTGTTGCACACCTTTCTCTTGTTGCTGCAGTCTGACAAGAGTGACAGGTCTGTACATGTTGATGAACATCCTTGAACAGTGTAGGCCAGTAGTACCTTGCCCTCAAAATCTGATTTGTAGTAGCAATCGCAGAACCATGACCAGTACCATATTTCTCATGAAATTCACTCATTACCCTTTCAGCTTCCTGTCTCCCAAGACACCTCAAATAAATACCTTCATGATTCTTCTTGTATAGGACAGCTCCTTTCAGCATGAAACCATCGCTTTTCAGCCTTAAGGCTCGCCTTTATACTGCATTAAGGTGTGTTGGAGGTCGTTGATTCAACATATAATAGACTATATCATCATACCAGCCCTCTGGGGAAACTTCTTCAACATTATAGTTGAAAACAGACAACTCAGGGCCTATCTCTACCATGGTTTGGGTGAGTCCTTGTCCTCTTACTAGCTTCATCGGCTGGATCTCAATGTCATACTCCTGAAGCATGGTCACCCATTTAGCTCTGCGCTCCCCTAACTCGTTCTGCATCAGCAGCAACTTAACGGCAGAATCGGGAACAATTGCAAACACCTTGTTTCTGAGGATATAATGCCTGAATTTCTTTACTGCTTGAACAAGGGCATATGCTTGCTTCTCCACACTTGGGTATTTCAACTCAACATCCTTTAATGGTGCACTCATGAAAGCAATGAGATGCTCACTCCCCTTATCAGACTTTTGTGTTAGCATTCCAGCACACGAATGGTCGGAAGCAAAGGAATAGATATAAAAAGGCTTGCTATAATTTGGGCTCACCAACACTGGAGCATCAACAATGGCTCTCTTAATCTCTGCAAAGGCCTCCTTTGCTTCTGTAGTCCATTCAACCTTGGCATCTTGTTTCAACATGGCATTTAATGGCTTCACAATCTCAGCAAATCCAGTGATGAACTTCCTGACAAAGTTAATCTTACCAAAGAAGGACTTCATCTCTTTTTTGCTGGCAGGAGGCTGAATTTTCAGGATGGCTTCCACTCTTTCAGGGTCTATAGCAATTCCTTTTTTTGATATGACATGTCCCAATAGCTTTCCTTCTGTTACCCCGAAGATACACTTCTTGGGATTCAAGGAGATACCAAATTCTCTGCATTTCTAAAACACTTTGTACAAATCTGAGATATGATTCCCTCTGTTCTTTAAGAAAACAGTCAGGTCATCCATGTAAATGATGATGCACTTCCCTATGATGTCTTTGAAAGCAATGTCCATGGCTCGTTGGAACGTGGCTCCTATATTAATAAGCCCAAATGGCATCCTCCTGTAGGCAAAGGTTCCCCACTTAGTCGTGAAAGCAGTCTTATGTTTGTCCTCGTACTGGACCATCACTTGATTATACCCTGAATAACCGTCCAGAAAGGACATCATCTGAGATCCATTGACCACTTGAAGTACTTCATCCAAAGAGGGGACTGGATAATTATCTTTTTTTGATGATCTATTTAGATTTCAGAAGTCAACACAAAGCCTAATTTCACCATTCTTCTTTCTTAATGGAACCAGATTTGCCACCCACGTCGAATGCCTGACAGGAAATATGATTCTAGCAGACAGCAATTTCTGAACTTCCTTCTGTATGAGGGGTTCCAACAGCGCATTAATGGGTCTCTGCCTCTGTCTGAAAGGTTTAGCGCCTAGCTTCAGAGGTATAGTATGAGTTATGATGGATGTATCATAAGTCTTCAAGTCTTCATAACCCCACGCCACTATATTTGCAAAATTGTGTAAGGCTTTGATTATACCCTGTCTTTCTTTAGGAGTACAGACTTTGCCAATGAAAATATTCTTAATATTGTCTTCAGTTCCCACATTGTGGGAGTCACACTGTCCACTGATGGATTCCTTCTTGAACTCTTGTTCTTGATCTTTGATCTTGTCCATATCAAAAATCCACTCCAACTGTACCATTCCCCTCGGGATAGTGTTAGACTTCAGGTTCAATACACCTTCTAGATCCAATTCTTCTTCTTGAGGTTCTGTTTCATCAATGATCTGTGAAACGAAAACATCTGTGTTTTTGATAAAATTGAGAATGTGTTTATCATCCTCAAACACCTGAAAATTAGTCACATTGTTTGGAACCGATGGCACAAGAGTCAATTCAACAGTAAACTTCTTCAATCCTGACAGGGATAGAGGCTGCAGAGTGCTAGCTGCTTGAGCCAGAGAATCAGCGGTTTGATTCTTCTTCCGTGGTATCAGTTGAATATTAAAGGAATCAAATCCCTTAATAAGGTCCCACACTCTATGCCTATAATTGGTCATTCTCCTATCGTGACACGCATACTACTTTCTTACTTGTTTGACTACTAATTCTGAATCACCGAAAACTTGCAGAACCCTGACCTTTTTCTTGAGTGCCATAAGGAGACCATGAATTAAAGCTTCATACTCTACTACATTATTGGTACAATGAAATTGGAGCCTATGAGCTGCAAAGAAGTTCTTACCTTTTGGACTAATCAGTTCAAACCTAGCCCCAGCTCCCTGCTTGGACTTAGATCCATTAAACTTAAGAGTCCAGTATTCTGCAGTGGTATTTTCCTTCATTCTGTCTTTTGGTTTATCAATGTTAGAGGCTGGCTCAGTTGCCACAGGTTCCTGGCTTTCACATTCTTCTTGAAGATTCTGCTCATCTACCTTAACAGCCTGAGCTGGATTCATACATTTCTGCACTTGTTTTACTGCTGTCTGACACAGACAACACTCCAACTCTGAATGAGAAGCATTGTGGACTCTACACCAATTGGGTAAGAGTAACTCCCTAAAGCTTGTCTTCTTTCCTAGGTGAGTCTGGTTCTCCATACACCGCCTGTTGAACTCCTGGAAACTGTCCAATAAGCTAATCTAACTGTCCTTCAGTTCTTCTTCTTCAACTAATTCTGTCAGAACCTCAATATGGCTGGATCCTGTCCCAACATCAGCCGGCATCGTATGCAACATCAGCACCTCTTCCACATCTGATTCTTCATATTGAGCCGATAGCAGGTAGTTTCCCATTCCGGCCTCTGATATGAGAACTTCTGCCGAAGTCTTTTGAGGTATTTAGTTGTCTTGTAGCCATACCATTTCTAGGCTCCCTCTCGTTACAGTTTGATTAGGTACGCCCCTTCCGGAAGGGCAACCACATTGTGAGAGTGGTGGAGTGGACATATTCAGGCCCTTAGTAAACTCTCTTCCCCTAGGCATATACATATCCGAGAATATGGTTACGAATATTGATAACTGTTTGAATCTTGGTCGAGAGGCTATTTTGGATGTGACTGCTCTCCACCACATTTCACTTCAGTTCTAACTCAGCCCGCATTACGAGAATGTGGGGTGTAATTTATCTGGGAGCCTACAAACTCCAAGAGGCATCACGTTGGTGGAAGCACCAGAATCTAACAAGCAGTTATGCAAATTCTTACCGAATATACGAACAGAGATTAGGAATGGCGGGGTTTCTATTTTCCCTTGGAACAAGGTAGGCTGAATATCTACTTGAGCCACTTGAGTCTTATCCTTTTTTTTTCCTTTATCTCCATGGGTTATGTTAGTCCTATTTTGGGTCTGATTTTGTGCGCTCACTGGCTGGGAGCTGGAAGTTTGGCCGACATGTTCACCAGAAGACTTATCCGATAACTTTGAATTTGCATCATAGGTACCTAAGACAACCTTCCTAATTGCAGGGAACCTTAACAACTCAAACGCAGAAAGATTTACCTTTAGTTTCTTGAATTCCTCTGCAACATATGACACCATCTGCTCTTCACTCATATCAGTAGAGATTTCCTTAGATGATTCCTCCACCTTATCCTTGCCAGCTTGGACAGCCTTTTCCTTCTGTGGGTCGATTTGAGCCTGTCTCTCCTTTGAAAGATATTGCTTGGGAACGTGTGGATAAGACGGGTTGTTACTAGCATTAGGATCTGGAGGAGTACTGAAGTTGTTGGGAGGAATGGAAGTGGTGAAAGGTCCTCCAGGCTGTGGACGTCTATGAGGCATATCTCTCAATCCTTGTCTCTGAAACATCTGAACTTCCTCAACATAAGGTTCCTCCTGATCAAGAGGGCCATTGCCATTCATTGTATCTTCATTAAACAACCGAGCTACTTCGTCTCCTTTACAAATCTGATCTGTTTCATCTTCCTGGGAATCAAGCTCCTCTGGTACATTTTCCTTGCTGGCTGGAAAAGGAGCATGATTTAATACCAACACAGGAGAATCATAAGAGCTGGAAGGTACCATCTCCTGTCCATTCACATTGTTCTCTACCTCATATTGAAAAATAAAGGCAGCAGTTTGGAACTCTGGGCACTCCAATTCCAAATGCTGACTTGTCTTATGAAGCCTACACCATCCTGATAGGGCTGCTTCAGCTAGATATACACCGTTAGGAGGTTTGTCTTGACCAACCGGCTGATTTGCAGGTTGATTAACAATCTGATTGGCGGGTTGATCCAATGGGGTGGGAACTCCCCCATTGTTGGGCCCTATATTCCAAGTTCTGTTCTGCCCTTGCGATGGCCTCTTATCAAATCTCGATCCACTACCTTGACTTCTATCAAAATTCTGCCTCCTTTCATTATTGAACCCTCTATCATTGTTGTAACCCCTATCCTGATTATATCCTCTATCATTGTAGAATCCTCTGTCATTACGTTGTCCCCTGTCAAAGTTCTGGCCTTGTGAGAACTCTCTATTCTGATTGGACTGCATGCCTTTCTGAGCAGCTTGT